>CAVMBJ020000037.1:0-59988 GCA_963675895.2 Styela plicata
ACTCAAAAAAAAAAAGACATTTAAATCTTCTAACTACAGGTATATCATGAAATATGAATCCAATTTGCTATATTTTTCTTCCGATGGAATCATTTTTCTCCGGATGTCTAAGTTGCTGATAAAAAGGCTGACATTCTGTGAGTCTGATCGGAATAAGCCCAGATCTTCTTAAAGCCATTGGAACGTGACTACACATAGAAACAGTCAATGCTGCCTGCAACTTCTAGGTCGCCAACACAACAAGGTCAAATTTTCTGGATAACCGAGAACAATACGCAGCCTAGGTGAGAATATCCCGTTGGGGGGGGGGGGGGGGGGGGGGGGGGTGGGGGGGGGGTGGGGGGGGGGGGGGTCGGCCGGGGGAGGGCGGTGAGGGTTGGGGGTGGGGGGTGGGTATCGCGGAGGATGTGGATGCGAAATGCAAGTCGGATGGGATGGGAGGAGAGTCAACGAGGAGGCAGAAGATTGTTGTGAGCGAACGTTGCAGTCCGCTTGCATACTAGCCATGTCGAGTGGTTAGTACCAGCCGTCCTTCATGGTGCTGGGTTAGGTTGCAAAAGAAAATCGAGGTGTAGTCGGGTGGGAAGTACGGATGACTAAAGGATTAGTGCTGGTGGGGGGGGGGGGGGGGGGGGGGGGGGGGGGGGGGGGGGGGGTGGGGGGTGGGAGTGGCTGCGAAGGATTGAGATAGGGTCGGAGATCGGGAAGGTGACAGAGCGATGGTAGAGCGGTGCGAGAGTGCAGGTCGACACGATTAAATGGGTGGATAGATGCGTGGGGGGGGGGTATATGGGGAGGAGTATCTGAGTAGTCGGGGGCGGAGAGTGGGGGGTGCAAAGGGATGTGTGTACTGTTTTGGGGGCGCTGAGAGGGGGGAGTGATGCCGCAGTTTGCTGTAGGGGAGCGGGGGGGGGCTGTTCCGTCGGGGCAGACTAGAGGTTTGTTCGCAACGGGAGCAACTAAGGGTCGGATAGTATGCAGGGGGGGGGGGTGGGGGGGGGTAGGGGGGGCACCACCCACCGCGACCCACAAATAATAAAAAATTGTAACTCCCTGTCTCCAACTAAGTGGTCGACACATGGGGTAGAAGAACGTTTACCTTCAATCCGGGGATGTTTTAATTGGGTTGCGTACATCTAGTGGTGTGGTTTCCAAACACTGAATCAGCTCCCGCTCCCTCCGTGGCACCAAACCCTGCAGTAATTAACATTCCTATCTCTTTGCCGGATGTCCATCTCCTCGGAACCTGAAGGAAAAAATCGTAGATTTGAAGTGAACTCTTAGAAAACAATTTAAGTCCGCCCTTGATTTAAAAGCCGATGAGACCAGTGGTTTAAAATTTAAATGATAAGTAGCTGCAAATACTGTGCCTGGTTGCTTTATATGTGTTTTAGACAAACTGGGTGTGCAACTGGAAATTAAAGTTTGACAGAGGTACGACATCACAAAAGAACAAGTAAGCCGCCCTTCATGTAAGCATCAAACATGATGGAAAAATAAAACTTTATTATACCGCGACTTACAATCGATTAATACGGTACACAATTACCCATTTACTGGTGAGCAGAGAATCCTTGTTTAAGATTTTTGATAATGTAATTTTTGTCAAGCAAACTACAATCCAAACGAAGACAAGAACAAACAAACAAACAACTATCCCTGCTTGCCGTTCCTCCAACAAATATGAGATGCCAAGGCAAGGTAGGGGCAGATCTCTCCTATACGGGCAAGCAAGTAGGAAAAGAACGAAACATTATCTACCATCCCCGGCTTTAAAGGTGTGAGTGTCTGCAGCAAGGAAAATATTATCATTCTTATGCATAATATAGCAACTTTTACCACCCTAACCAAGGTCCAGCCACTTATAGACCCACACATATAATTTCTTGAAAATATATGATTCTCCGTTCCTCTCCGATTCGGCTTTGCCTACTCAAAATAATTAACCCTGGATTGAGTGGTGAGTATAAGATTGAAGAACCAGCCTGCATCGTCAGATCTGCTTGTATTCAAAGGTCTTCAACCTGTGATATCCCACTAATTTTTGCATGGTCCCACCGTCCCTCTTCGAATTCAAGGGTGCCGATTTTAATCAAATTGATCAAATTCCTTACCAATTCCAATTGGATTCATCACTAAGAAATCTAATTCGCTAATTTCGAGTTTCGCACCTTGTTTCAACATCGTGCCCGTTAGACCATGGTACGTCCCTCGGAAAACCTGTATAAAAAATTGGGTTTACTAAACAAAAATAAGGGAAAAACAGAATAAAATAACAAAATATAGGGGGGACCGGTGCGAGGTTTACTGAACAAAATGAAAAGTAACCCCAGAAATCGAATATGTGTAAAAACTGGATTAAGATAATCCTCAAGACATTGAGTAATCAAATTACTGATTCCGAATTCTTATTTAGAAATATAAATAATCAAACTGGGTTAGAGATAAGCATTGCAGACATTTTTTCTGGTGGGTTAATAGCAATTAAAATTTATGGAAAAATGAAAAGTGAGAAAAAAAGAAATATCAAAGAAATTTGGTTGCAAATAAATATTGGTACAGGAAATCAAAAAAATATGGAGTTGGAGTTGATCAAAAAATAAGAAAATAAAACAAACAACAGGAAAGTGGGTATTGGATTTATGATGGAATCAAGTGTGGTTCCGACAACAGAAGGATTTGGAGAATGTGGAGATGGTTTGTGTAGCAACAGACGTTTTCAGACTTGTTTCCATAATATAATGGTTTGGGCAGTAAGTTGGGATGATATAATGCACAGTTCATCGGCAATTCAATGCTCAATAAATATGAAGCGGAAAGCAATCCTCTAACAATATCATTACATAATTATTGCAGAAATCGGAATTGAATAATTTATGATTTGAATATTTAGAATCGGATCCAGTATTTGTTGGACAGGCCCGAACTTAGTTTCATTACTATATGGAAAAGTTCAATACTATTTGAAGTATTTTATGAATATGGGGCAGTTTAGGGTTGGGGAAAAAAATATAAATAATATTCCCTTCTCAATTGTGAATAACCCTTGATCCGTCCCTCCCTGATGAGCTTGTATCAAAGAGTTTGAGTTAGAATTAGAAATATTGTGTAAGGGTAATATAAACACAAAAACAGAGCAATGAGTGATGAATGTGCGAATGAGAAATATATTGATCAAACCTGACCCCTACCAGGGATGCCAATACCGTATAATTTTTAATACTGTTTTAAATGTAATACTAAAAAAATTATTCCAAACATGTACCATCCCAAATCAAGCTGTGTATTTGATGAAAAGCCGCGTTATTAACTTATTGAAACGCAGAAGTAAAACTCTTGGAGAATAAACACAATTTCCATTTTCAGCGAATCAAATATCACTGTTTACAGATACAAACCTGACAATCAAATCATACTGTCAAATTTATCGTAATCAATTGCAATAAAAAAGACACTTTGGTATGCCTGCAGTTTCGAAATAAAGTCTAAAATCAAGATCTATGTCTAATTTTATCGAATGTTTTTTGACAATTCTATTTCATTATTGGACTACCCTTCCCTACGCCTTTTGGTCGCGGCCACCCTCGTCTGTGCGATCTGTCAAGTAATGGAACGCCAAACCAAAATTTTTGTTTTGTCAAGTATGCGCCATAAATGACTTGAGTCTTACGACCAAGTCCATCATTTGGCCCATACTTGACAAAACATCTTCATGTGAAAAAACTCAAAGAACTTGACAAAATGTAAATTTACAAAGCAAAGTAAACAAAAAAAAAACATCCATCCAGGGGGGGGTATGGGCTTTTATTGGAGTTGTATATGTGTCAGGCTTGAGTCCACAGGGGACAACAATGGCAGATGAATAAATGTCAGCCAAACAAACGGTCTCCAACTGGGCACAAGCTCAAAAGATTGAAAATTATAACGCCAAAAATAAAAAAAAATGCCCTCTATATCACAGAAACATAAAATCTAAAAGTGTGACCCTAAAATGAGTCCCAAAACCAAAATAGAAATTACCCCCTTTTTTATTAATATAAAATACCGTGTTCCCTTACTATTTGTCCCACACCTCTGAGAAAACCTTTAGAATTTTGGATTCGTGTACCTGATTTATGATCAATGGAAGAATTTAACCTTCACCAATAACGTGTGCTCAGAAATAGTTGGAAATAAAGTTTCAACGAACCAGCATTAGAAATCAACAAGTCGTATCCAAATATGCTCAATAATTCCTTCTCAAAATAACGAAGCCCTGCAAGAAACTTTCATACCACCGTAAATTAAGCAACATCACAAAAAACAATCTTTTTTACATAAATAAATTGCAGTGCAGCTAGAAAGTAACAGTAATGAACTGAAAAGTTACAATTTAAGAAGTGGGATAAGGTATTACCAATCGCCCAGTGGCAGATACAACACAACAGCAAATGTTATACTATAAAGGTTCAGGATTTATATTCCCATATAGTAGTGCAGTTGCTGGTACTTACATCTTGTAAGTAGCTCAGTTGTTGATTAATTGGACGAGAAGAGGGTAATTATTTTTTAGACACGCTTCCGCCTTGCTTATAGTGAATTTTAAATAAAAAAAAATAAACATTCAATGAAACATCAAGGTGGCATAAATTTTGTTTAATTTATAGGCTATAATCATATGCAGTATAGAATATTTTTAGAAACTTTTGTCGATCTGAAAGAAAATGACCTGAAAATTACGAACGCTTAAACAAAGTTTAACATTCTAGTCCCCCTGCCACCATGATAACTAACGCCATTGTGCTCACTCATAGCTAGAGATTCGCCATGTATCAGTATCGATGAATTTATACGAAGATTTTTATCGGTCGCTGTACTAGATCGAAAACTTTACAATCACCGATACCACCCGCCGGAAGCTGAGAACTTCAAAGATATAATTGGAGATTTCTACAACATGGTAACGGACTACAACATTAAGAAACGAGGCATCGGTATACAACAAAAACTTTGCCAACGGATCCCCATCTCCACTCTAAAATAAATTGTTCAAATATGAACCATCAAAAATATTGACAGAAATTGTTCTCAAATCTGGATTCCCGCAGATCTGAGCTTGAAACTGTTTCAGTCTTTGGTTGTTTTTAACGCTGTGAAGGTTCCTCATCTCGCATTGACCAGAGACTTTTCATCTATTTTTGCAAATCAACAAGCACTAACCACACAGCAGCCTTTGTATTGATGCCAATAAACCAGAGACTTATATTCCACGCTATAATCCTGGACCCGACCCCCGTGCTTTTTACTTCACACGATGGGAACACAGCCATAATACCTGTGAATATACAAAGAATAGTAGTTGTCCATATTGGAATCCATATATCTAGTTTTATATATAGTATATACCAGGTCCAGAAATGATGAGAAATAATTACGATGATCCCACAAAAAACCTTTACCCCACCGCCCGCTTTGGAACCTGTTATCTGCACAAGAGGTCGGGTTCTCCATATGGTTTAAGCTGATTTCTCGATATTTCCTCTCCAGCAGGATGGAAAATGCTATCCAATCCTACAGGAAACCTAGGACGGTACTTGATTTGGAGTCAGCTTCATTAAGGGGTCACAGTTTTATTCGACAGTTATTTTCATTACTGCAAAACACTACAGAATTGAAAAATAATAAATAGTCACACACAAAAAAAAAAAGAACTAGCAGATTTTATCAAGAATCCATCCATGTCCCAAAATAAATCCAGCTACCACAACTTTATATTACAATATTTAGCAAGAATAACATACTTGTTCCATAGACATATTCTAATTCTTGCTCCACAGTTCAAACAATTTTTTTGTTCTGTATTTCCAGTTAATATCAGTCACGTCAAATTTATAGTAACTTGGCATGCAATATTATATATGAATGTTTTGGAAAATAGAACATATAAAAATAATTGAAATTCAAAAATTTATAAATCCAATCGAAATTTATTCGGAGAAGAACATCCATACCAGCCTGCAGCAATTAACAAGCCAAAATGAAATTAAGAAAAAAGAACATTTATTATTAATAATGTTTAAATTTTCTGTTCGTAAATTGAAATAAAATTCGTTCACTCTCTCCTCAGGTAATTCCCCCACACCCACTCATTTTCGCTGCTTTTCCCTGAACGTGTTGAAACACCACAAGGCTTAAAAACTGACTCCCGTTAAAAGCCCCGACATCTATCAGTGCTGGGGATCCTTAGTTCCTATTCCTGCATTTCATGTAGCCTTTGCAACCTGAGTGGCTTCAGGAGAATTTTCAAGTTTGATTTGTCTCCTGTGCCTAGCTCTGATGCGAATTTTAATGAAAAAAAAATGTACTTACGCATATATTTTAGGTGGTAGCACTCCATTCTGCAAGTTGTTTGTGATTATACTTAACAACTCTGTAGGAACATGTGATGGCAGCTCCTCCAGCAATACCACCAGGAAAACAGGGTAAAATACAGAAAGTCTCATTGTGAGACCGGACGACAGCTACTCAAACACCCCGTAGAAAAAAGATACCATCGAAAGAAAATCCAGCAAGACGGTATTTCATGATATAACATCCTGATAGAATGGATTGAAAATTTTTCGTTTCAAGTGTTCTGGTATAGCGGCCAAACTGTAGAAAAGGTTCAATATTTTATGATATAGCAGTTTTGATGGTATTGAAGTCTTTTCTAACCATCCAAAGAAAACAACATGAACTATTACAAAAGAATCCTGTCCACTCTGGTACAACCAACCACAACACAGAGACGATAGACCTGTAAATTTTCAAGACTCATCCGTTGTAACCTAACAAACATTCTTTCTACGCCCTTCACCGAGCCTCGATGATGAACTATGAAGAGTTTATTGTGAATAAATGGCCCAGACTTTTTATGAATCCATGCATGGCATATTATGCCATCTACCCTGCTACCTTAGAACACCCCAAGAAAGTAGATCCTTCGTGCAGAAAAAATAATTCCAAATTTAGACCAAAAATTATGTGGTGTATATCAGTGGTCTGTAAGATAAAAAAAAGGACTTTTATAGTGACCCCTGATAGTAACCAAACTGTAGAAAAAAAAAGGTGTAAAATAATCAAACCGCTATGAAATTGAGCAGTGTTGATGAATTTAAAGCTTTCATCACGTCCATCTAAAGAATAAAACAACAACCTTGTTCGGACATCCCTAAAGGCCACACACCAATTTTTGCGTATGGTTGCGTTTATTCTTATCTTGGATTAGTTTAATTTAACCCTTGCGATTTACGCAGGAGGCCGCAATGCATTAGCATGCAGTTCCTTACGTCTTTCCATTGAAACAGGGAACGGTTTTTGCTATGAAAGCTTAACGCGAGAGTGCATGTTTTCATTTTTGCTTTTTTTGCTTTGTACGCAGTAAAAAGGATTAACGCAAAGCAATACAGGAGTGTATTATGGCCGTTTATATTTTAACGCATCCCGACTGGGGTTAGGGGGTGGGGGGTTGTTTAAAAGATACAACTTTCACATGTCTTGAGGCCCTTTAGTAATACTAAGGTTTCTAGCCGCCCTGTATCAAGCTATTATGATAATTTATCAAAACATTTCATTTCAAGGTTGAGGGATTCGCTTGAAGTATCCTTTTGCGTTATTTCCATTTGTAATCTCCAGCAAATAATTCTTTTCTAATAACTATGTCAACATCCCTATGGAAATGTCAAAAAATATTTAAGAATTTTGCAAAACGAATTTGCAAGCAAGTTTCTTCAAGCAAGTGTAATTCTAATTCTGAAAGCAAGAAAACCCTATATTTATAGAGCGAGAAATGAACAAGTGTTATGGCCAGGACGGCTCAGAAACATTTCCAATACAAATCTACATAATTTATCTGCAACTTATTCATCTTGACCAAGGTCAAACCCTAAAAAACCAGGAATATCCAAGGCCAGGGTTACAGTAAAATCAAGCGCTTGCTTTATGAGTAGTAGAGTAGAAAAGTTCTGGTAGTTTGTTGACTTTTGTTTTGGGTATTACTTGAAAATTTGAGCCAACCAGGCTAATATAGCTTTCACTGGATCTCTTTGGTTGATTTTTTTCCTATCCGGCCAGTGCGCGCGAATCTTCTCTCCATGGTATGATTTCTGGAGCTCTGTTGAAGAAAAACATGAATAAAAGATAAAGATCATTAGTACCCTGCATGGAATATTGTTGTCACATTCTGGTACAGCTTCAGCAGTTCCACAGCTTCTGAATATGCTTGATCATGTGATTGTCCCTAAACTTTGCAGCGGTCTGCAATGCTTGTCGCACGCTTTTTTTACGATTTTTGGCGACTGGCTCGCTTTGTTTATTTTACAGATATCATCATGGACCTTCAAAGGGAGTGTATATAGCTAGTTCTGCTCTAGGTTTTCTTCCAAAAAGTTCCACAGTGTCACAAACAGTTGTCCAAAAGTATTTATTTTTCGTCAAACTTCTTTTTAGAAAAACTTTGGAATTCCATAGCATTCCAGATTGTGTTGACCCTAAAATGGCTTTAATAAAACTCAGGAAGACTGCCCATGTGCAACCTTGCTTAGACTCTGCGAATTTTGATAAAAAAAGAATAAAGATTAAGTAGAGATGGTGAGAAAAAAAAGGGGACGCTTCCAAACAGTAACAATATCATTCCCACATCCCTGGTCGTCGCCATATGGATCTAAACAATTAGTCTCCCACGCCTTTCCTCTTCCACAGAATAAAAATTGAAATCCTATCCTGTGTTTTGGAACATCAGAAGTCCTCCAGAATGATACTTCGTGGTAATTTCCAGTTACTGTCGAGTGGGCGATATTTGCTGCGACCGACGCCCGGTGGTGAAAAAATCATCTGAAAAAACCTTCTTATTCCCTTATGATCGAATCGCCCCTTACTACACACGAGATCAAATTTAGCATAAATCGTGGATCTAGGCTACCACAAAAAAGCACAGTTTTACGGATATACCTTGTTTATTATTTTTACATTCTGGTTCTGAAGGTTTTGTAGATTGATCTGTACATTCAGCTGCTGTTTCCAGATTGTTTTTGCTAAATGGCGCACCAAAACCCAGCGCATGAAATTTTTGAGATCCAGGGCTTTGACTTGTGCCGGCAGACAACTTTGTAATTGTGATGCATTTTGAAATGTACTTGGATCATAAGAAGTTGTAGGTTCATCTATTTCTAGTGTCTCAGCAGATTCTGGCCATTTACATTCCCCCAACATATAGAAACTTGGTTCAGTGTTTTTTTTCGCACATCAGTTTAATTTGAACAGACAGCTTTACATCATCGGTAAATGCAAATTTTAAATTGTATGTTATCCTGCAATAAATGAAAATCAACTTAGCATTGATTTTTAGCTAAAACTTTGTTAATTAATAATCAAATTAAATTATTGAGGATGAAATTTCCATATGAATATTTATCTTTTGTTATTGAACGTTCATTGCGATGAAAAGAATTGAAAATGAATCACCAAAGTGAAGCATTTTTATAGTTGATTATTTTCTCGTATTATAGAATTTTGCCAGTTTTTTCTTTGAAGTTTGTGACAAACATCGGCGCTAATCGATTGTCTCCAAAATATATCAAGAGCCACGGTCTTTGTGAAAAAACAATATTGGTCAGGCTCTAGTTCAGGATGCGCCAACCACTGACCCGAGGGTCAAAGTCAAAGTGATTCCGCCACTTGCACTTTCAGTGACCCCACTATATGGCTTCAAAAAATTCTAAACAAATGCTCTAGAACTGTATTTGTAATAAAGTCGAGCCTTGCTCTCATTATTATTCCAATCTGGTAAAACTAGAAATAGACATTTGTGATGTAACAAACGTTTAGTGCCTCTTCATTGTTAGCAAATTATTTTACCTCATTAATACCTGTAGCCTACTTGATCTGTGGAAAGACTTCATCGTTTATCAACTTTAGTTCAGGATTAGATCGACGTTTGAGCAAACGGCTAATGAGAGCTGAAGTTCCCGTGTGAGAGCTAATTTGTTAATTTTAACGGGCAGGAGTCTTCCCTGGGTAATTGGATTAAAAAAAAAAAAAAGAAATACCGTCTCCCTATACATGTTACAATAACTTGTTTTTTTGTGTTAAGTAGTCCCCCTTTGTACTGCATTTGGGGCACTGATCATTACTTCCAAGAAAAATTTTTGTGGCATTTTGGAAAGCGAAATTTTGTAGGTTTGAATAACCACCTACAAAAAATTGAACCAAAACGGAAATCATGAATGGTATGTGCCTTTCCCCTGCAATCCGAAATGCCGTGCTGAATAATATATATTCTTTACAGAATGGCAAATTCCCCTGCTAAAATCGTTTGAAACCATGAAAACGATTTTTGCGGTACGCTTTGTTAACTGCTGTTCGGCCAAATTCCACATATTCATGTTGCGAATCCTTGTTTTCACACATGAGAATTTTTATAAAACACAGTACCAGGAATCGTCTCAGCCCCAGATATAAGTGCCTGCATTGTGGTTTCGTTGCTGTGTGAGTTTGGAAAACTATGGCATGGATCAGGCCAAGAATTACATAGACTTTGCAGAAAACATGCAGCAACAAATTTCTCGTCTGTGAACCTCCTTTGTTTTTTTTGAATTAAAGTCTGCATCTGTGACCCATTCAATCAAAAAAGGTTCGCCATCCCTGCTCTAGTATAATAACCTCATCACATTACTGGATGATAAAACATTTTTTGAATTTAGACATTATTATAGTACTATTTATTTAGCTAATATTGACAGCACTATTCAAATCTTAGACAGGATAAGGTTTTTATCTTTATCATGTGGAGAGGGAAAGCGAGAATACAGCCCACACAATATATGAATGAATCACGTCCTCATCTTGCAGAGTACACAGTTTCAAAATCAAAAGTTTTTTTGACAGATGTTTACTCATTTTTTGTACATGGCATGGTAATTAGTCGACTGGTGGCGAAAGGTAGTTAACCTTTACATTGGAGGGAAGGATAGGATTTCTTTCTATCCTGTGGAAGAAGAAAGGCAAATGATAACTACCCCTGCTCTGCCTCTGTCGTTACCACGGATAATTACCAATCGACTGAAAACTACAGAGTAAACGACCATGAAAGGCGAGTGGAAAATACACCCTAAACGCATAAACAATAATAAAGATTTAAAAAGTAGCCAGAAAAGAAAGTTTTAAAGAAAGATTCAAAAGAGTAACACACATTGTCCGACTTAAAAAAAAAAAATGGTATTAAACACACAACTAAATTCGATCCCGAAGGTTTACTCGGCTTGACCGCAATTTCGAATTTTCAATGCATGGCCCTGTGCAGTGTGGTTGTGGGAAAGCCGAAACAGCACTTGTGAGAATCAAGTGCACGCGACCGCGAGGCATCCAGCAAGACCTCTCCATTATAACATCAATCGCGGGATTTCGAACCCCAGACTTCAGTGATGAGACTAGCTCGGTGGCCAATATACCAACGTTTTACCGGTTGAGGCTAACCCGGGCACTTCCATGCTAACACAGTAAATGAAACCAACATGGGAATTTTTGTGATGAAAGTGAAAGACTCTAACATGCTAAGGGTGTAATACTATGTCAACTCAGTACTTGTCAATACATCCATGTCCAAGAAAAAAGTCGATTCAACGCCGGATTACTGAATCACATCAACCTCAAAAACACCTCGCAGGCCTTTTCGGCCTCTGCAGAATGAACGACGAAGTAAAATTAGTTTCTTAGTCCGGGAATCCCAGCCATTATCAATTGATGACGTCATATACGAATGGAAAATGCATCCAGTAAAAAAAGTTTTAAATCTTTATGACGAAACATAAGTGAATAAAAACCAAAATTATCATCCGTCAGTCCTGCGAACTGAAGACGAGCGTGATTATGTGTTGGAACAGGATGGAGATCCAGATATTAGGTGCCCCGGCCAGCTCGCAATCGGTAAAGACGTCTAGGGTAAAACGCTTCGAGCTACGCAGGTTTTCGAATCTCGTGAGGGGTGATGATTATATGCGAGAGGGTTCTGCTGGGAACCTCGACAGGTTCACAATAGGCGCTTGCTTACGGCTTCCTCCACCAACCAGGTCCATACACAGAGGAAGAAATATGATACTCCCAAAAAACTTTCACCTCAGGATTCGGAACTGGAGGTTAAGCAAACGAGTGTATACTTTTCTTATTAAACTTATTGCATGGGCACGTGTTTTTGAACTTTATTTCTGGTTTTGTTTGCTTTTCCCGAATAACTGTGGTAATGTGACATTGACATCTTCATTGGTATCCGCCCCCTTTTATGTAGACAGGTAGTTCCACGATATAAATTATGTCTAACTGGTCGTTCGTGTTCGGCCATATGAGTAAGCTGTATTCTCGACTTTCCTCACCTGCAGGATTAAAAATGATATCCTAAACCTACCTAAAAAACGTATAAAATCGATTAAACCTTATTTTTTCTGGGACTTTTTTAATAACGCCCGGTAAGGTGATAATTGACCGATAGTTATTCTAGGTTCTCCGACTAAAAAACAAAGAAATAGTAAATGGATGTTTGTGAAATTGGGAGATCAAACTTCTGACTGGGTAGCCCAAGCTTTCCCGGCTTTCTTTCATTTTCGCATGAATTCCAACCCATATCGAAACTCCAGCATCATCCTCTGCAGGATGTTTTGTGAAGCAAAATCTTATCCGAACCCCCATAGCTCGCCAGAAGAAAAACTTTTTTTTTTTTCAACGTGAAAAATCTGCATTTTTTACTGCTGCATTAATATTGTGGTAGATATCAGGGGCATTTGCCCGGGTGGGCTATGGAACTCTACTGGGGACACATATTTTATTCCGGCTACTACTTCATAATGGAATTAATTTAAACGAAATTGAAGGTATTCAAAATTTCGGAAAATGATGAATTTCCGTGATCCTGTGCTTAACTTTATGACGTTATAATAAATTTAGAGAGCAAAAAATCTGTAAATCATGGTGAAATTTCTGTCCCAAGAAGCAGATCCGGGATAATTCAAAATACTTCACTATTCCGAAATTAATCCAGGGTAGTAAAATACTAATCCATAAGCCTATTCCTAAATACCATACACTCAATCTCGTTGCCAAAAGACACCAAACAGGTCATTCAAAAACATCGACGGACAATTTTTTCAAATCGGATATTTTTTATAGAGTTTTATGAGTTTAATGTCGGCATCGCAGGTTGGTTGAAGAATCTCGGGTTAGAGTCCCGGCAAAAAAATCTGCTGACCTGTTGACCACACAGAATAATGAGGGTAGTGCTCGGCTAAAACGCAAATTTTCACCTTGCTCTTCCCAACAATAACCAACCCTTTTCCCATCAGTGTAAGCTCGCATAGGACTGCTCTGGGTGATGATTTACACAGAATGTCCTGGGTGACAGTATGATTGAACACGTTCAATAATTATATATGGAAAAGCAATAAAGGAAACCACCAGCAAAAGTATTTTGCAAAAAAAATTCATTTAATATTTATATAATAATTTATACTATAAACTTGCTACAAACTAAATCTGCAAATTAATTTTTACGAAACAAAATTAAACACACACATTTACATAGGATAAAAAAAGTTAAATTTTTCTACTCCGAGTTTGAACATATTTGTCAAGTATGAATTGAACATATTTTGTCAAGAATGAACTCGTGAGGATGAGGAGATTTCCAAGATAAAATTTCTCTATCAGTTGAATGGCTGCATTATAGTTACTGGACGTCCTGGCGCATTTATATTGAACAAGCGATTTTTGTACACTCTGTTAGAGAAACCTCTCCTGTGTAGAGATCCATGTTGTTGTATTATTGAGTGTCAAATAGTATTTGACTTATACCAGTGTTTAGGGAGACTCGAGTAAATGACCTTTGTTAAATGACTTGACTCGAGTCGCCTTGGCTCTAATATACACTTAAACGCGCACACTCGAGATTTGACAAAACCACGCAGATACGACTAGACTCAGGACCTAATGAAAAAATAGCCAGAGTCTGCAATCAAACCTTTTGAAAAATCAGGTTGTTTATGAGCTTTCAACCCTGCACACCCTGCCCTATAACCGATTCGCCCATATTAAGACCAGAGGCCACTTTGTTGATGGACAGGTATTTAGCGTTGTTTTTTTCCTTCGCCAATAGAATGAGAAATGATATGAATTTTCGACCAAGTTGCTAATGAACAAGCCCCAAAAATTAAACCGCTTTTAATTTCAGGATGGCAGCCAAATCATCATTATTTTGTTTAATCGAATACAAGTTCATTATAATAAACAAACAAAGACATGCTTACGAAGAAATTGAAATGAAAAATTCATCTTGAATTATTCTGAAATAATACACATTACATGATTTACTGTGTGAGCGCGATTGTTGGCCTAATAGGGGTTGATGACCTAGCTGTATCGGTTTGCAGTTCGCGTAGTCGCAGGTTTTTAGTCCCAAGCCGCGTTGTCCAACACGATGCTCACAAATAACAATAATGATACGCGTTTTCATGGCACCCCGAAAATGATTTCCCTAAAATAATTTTTGACCAAATTTTGCGCGCCGGGCTAGTAATCGTGCTATGAGCCAGGCAATATTTATATTTTTTTCAACCATGAGCCGCCGATATATCTAGCCGTCCGTGGCGTGTTGTTGTCTATAGTATATGTGTGGTCCATGCTCGTATGTTTATTTATTTGGCTTCGTGTCAATTCAGATGTACAGTATTTTTCTGTCGTTAATTATGTTGCCAATTGTTATATCCCCCCTCGCCCCCACCCCCCCCCCCCCCGCCCCCCCCCCCCCCCCCCCCGTTTAATACTTTTGGTTTACCTCCCTCCCCCCCCCCACGGTTAATTTTTGTTAATAGATGTTCACATATTTCACACACATATCCCACCCATGTGTTACTGATGTAGATCCCGGTCACCAAGTTTGTGGTTCCTGTTTGTGGAACATGCGTCGCGTTTTTGACTTCTGTTGCGTATCGGCAACAATATATTTCTGTATTTTATTTAATGTTCATAATGAGGCCATTGTTACCGGTTGTTTGCATTGTGCAATTTTTACGAACTATTCTTTGTCCGTCGTTTTATTTTTCGTGTAGCCAAGTGTCTTCGCTGCCGCGCGTGTCTGTGAGTTTTAGGTTAATGGAGGTGAATAGTCACTAATGTGTGACTGTATAGGTGGTGGGTTTATTTTGTGTGTTTATTGATTTTGTTGGCTTTTTTGTGTGTGTTTCTTCAAACCCATTCCATGTTTAATCCCATTCACCTGATGAAATAAAATCAATCTAACGATGCGAAATATATTGTATCAGTTATTGATAATTAAAATGATTAAAAAAATATATTAAGATTTTAGCAATACAATAATTTAATAAGCACAGTTCAAATGTTAAATTGCATAATCAAGCTAAATTAAGACAAAGTACAGGGTTTAATATAAAAGTGGTCTCACCACCCAGTGGGCAGATATCACTCACTGCATATTACCATGGTGGTTTTGTTCCCATATGGGATGTTTTTGCTTGGAGGAGATGAATTCCTGACATTTTATCTTGAATTAGTTCTTTTGACATTTGAGTGACCTTTAGTTGTCTCCATTTTAAGCACTGCTCCTTGCCTTGCTCGGAGTGAAATTTATATGAAAATACGAGGTATAATTGAAAGCGTCACATAGTAGCACAGAAAAATAATTTATCACCCAACCAATGGGTGGAACTTCAATTGAAGTGAGGGCAGACCAACAGAATTGACAGCTACTCTGCTGTTCAGGACAACGAAAGAAAAATGAGTTTTATCAAAAGAAAAAAATTTAGCAAATGTGCATATTCCCATTATCTATCTGTGACTAGAAGATTGAAATGTCCTCTTTATCCGTGTCTGGTTGTAGCCAAACTATATAAAATAGTCAAAAAAATCAATATACTGCTATGAAATAGCAGTATTGATGATCGTGAAGATATTTTTCTTGTTCATCCAAGGAAAATGACATTTCGGACACCGTGAGGGAAACCAGATTCTGTTACATTGAGTGGCAGTTTCAATAAGTAATATATTTTCAATTTCACAAATTTATCTTTGCGAGTGAACACTACTTACTGCCCAAGATTTACCGACGATCTCAGAATATTATTTATATGGTTTGATAAAGCATGTTTAAGGATTTTCGAACAAAAGCTACATAGGAATAAAAATATAAACAAATTTTAAACAAAGTTTTTAAATTAATTGCATAATAACTTATATTATATATATATATACACAAGGTATATTTACCAGTGCCAGACAAAGAATTTCTACATTGTGCTGTGTTATTGATTAGTATGTATGCTATTAATTTCCACATAAAGTAACGACTATATAATGTCAAATAATTAGATAGGATATATGATAAACATCCATATTGTTAATAGGCATAGTGGGTGGGTCATCGAGGCCACTCAGACCCATTCCAGGGTTTCAAATAATAGTTAACAAGGTATAATCAATTTGTAGAAACAGCAAAAAACAAAGCAGTAAAGGGTTTATAATTCGACAATTTGAGAGAAAAAACTTTTTTATTGAAGTATTAGTTCTCAGGAAGGCCAGAAGCAATGCCCTTCGTAAGTGAAACGAACTATTTGTCCCTTTTTCATGCCAAAGAGCTCTGAATGTAACGCTTGAGTGTTGTAAGAGGTGACTAGAGGAGGAGACAACAATAGTTTTACCATTGCCCAGGTCAGATAGCACACACTACTGCATTAAAGTTAGAATTGTGGTTTAGCGCTCTTGGTAGTTTTAAGCTGAGGGGGGCAGTTGCTGGTCGTTTGTTGGTTTCATTTATGCACAGCTTTTTGGCCATGCTTGAGAGCGCTTGATCAATAAAGAATAAAATGCCCAAACGAATAATGGATGTAAAATAATTGTATGCGATTACTGCAATAAAATAAAAAAGTAAAAAACGAACATTTATTGAATAAAAACATACATTGAATGGTAAAAATATTAAAGTGAATAAAAACAGGACATACGAGTCAATACCATATTTAATTATTATTTTATGATAAAATCCTAAATTTAAAATAAAAGTAGTTTCAATTGCATAGACAAGCTAAATTGAGATGAGGTATGATTGCCAGACAAAAAAATCTACAGTTTGCACCATGGTAATACTTGATAATGGTTAATTAATAATAATATTTTTTTTTCGAGTCGCAGAGGCAGACTGTTGCAGATTTTTTTTTTCGGAATGTGATCGTTCAATAGTTGTTTTCCATTTAGGATCTGCTTCTCTGGCCCTTGTACATAGCGACCTGAATTTCAATAAAAAATAAAAACAGCGGTAACAGAGGCAAGCAGCAGCACCACAAAGCCGCTTAAATTCACTCTAAGCAATGCCCACTCAATGGACAAGAATTATTACAAAACATAGAAAGAGGCAACTAAAAAGCAAAAAATAGAGAAAAGGTGGATGGTTCTAACCATCACTCAGTTCAGATACCACCCTACTGCACTGAAGTTGCACTAAATTGCTAGTTACCAATACATGGTTGTTAGTTTAGTGATAATTTTTTACTCTATGAAGCAAATATTTATTGGATTAAATTACAGAAGAAATTAGCACAAATTTTAAAAGATTGAAGGAAATATCAAAGTTACCGTGCAAAGCATATCGCCTCTACAAGTTTGTTGATATCGGGTTTTAAATAATGCAGGTAAAAGAGTAAGATATATAGTTGTAGTGAAAAAAAAGACTTTGCTTGTTTATATGGAATTGTGGTTCGATTCGATTCAACAAAATTTATTCGGATCAATAACAATACCCTGATAGTCTAATCAGAAAAAATTTCATATAACATGTTTTGTCAAGCATGATGGATCGTGCAGTCTTGGTTCATCTGTGGCACATGCTTGGCACAAGTCAAACATCGACTTTTTCAATTGACCTTTTAAAGAAAATGAATCAACTTATATACAAAACCTACTAATATGAACACAACCTGCACTTTGAGTGGGAAACGTCAAAAAAACCCCCGAAATGATCCTCAAACTGCAAATTGCAGTGCGTGGTATGTAGGGCTGGGCAATTCGATGATTCGAATTACAGATTATTTGATTCTATCGTGAATTCGTTCATAGCAAACAAAAACTTGCTAAAATTAAAGTGGACTTTTTCAGCTTTGATGAACGAAAAATGCCAGTCGATTTTGGTCAAATTCGACCAAAATCAATTGCATTTTTGCAATTAAAAAATTTAAAAATTTAGATTTTCGCTCGTATAGACGTGGAGCGTAATTGAAATATATTACTTTCAAATCTGTTTACACTAATATTTTCAAGTTGATAATGTAATTTTATATTTTCCTAATTATCATGTTGAAGACAATAATAGTGATGGTAAAAAATTGAATTTGGAATTAGTGATTTGATCAGATTTGAAAAAAATTATTCGAATCAGATTCCAATTCCAAAGAAATTCAGTTTTGCCTAGCCCTAGTGCTGGTACGTGCCCTGGTAAAGTATCTACCAAACTTGTTGGAGAAATTTCACATAATGTCTTTAAATGGAAATACAGGCTATAGTATATATATATATATATATCAGAAGTAAATTACGTTCCAAAAATACGAAATGTATTTCATACAAATCATTGATAATGATTGAACTACGAATGAATATGCCTTAGTAAGCGTTGATGAGTTGTTAAAAACTGCAGGCCATGTTTGACATACTAAAATAATAATAGATAACTGTTAATTTGTGCTCAAAAAATCTATAGAAGATTTTGGTTTGAAGAATTCAAGTAGAAAAATGGGCTGGGAAGATGTGTTAGGTGAAAGTATTTCTTTAAAATTCACATTTTAAACAAAGTCAGAAGCAGCGACTAAAAGGAAAGAAACTAGCTGGCGGTCCACTGATATGATAAATAACTGCGAGCAATATATATGGAACCAGCATCTGCACCCCTAGCATGAAAATCTCATGCCGAACTGAACTGCTCCAGTTGGGGTGCAGTGAGTGTGAGTGGAGAAGGAAAAATTTTGAATGGACAAAATTAATATAACGAATTTTAGGCAATCGTTGTACACTGCAAATTCCACCTTCAAGTGTCTAAGAAATTGTGCATAAAATTAAAGACTGGATATTGCAGAAAAAATGTCGATGTAAATTCAGGTCTTTCTAATTCACTCAGAGGAATGAATCAACAGTCGCTTATGTTGAAAAGATCAACTAAAATGTAAGTGACACCAACGACGACACTTTAGCGGCGGAAAACTTCAAAAAACCAAATTGAACTTCAATCGATGAGTGTTTTGTGTGCTGGGCTATGGTTTAAAACCATCAACCACTTTTTGTTTAAAAACTCCCACTGTATTTAAATGGCAATGGGGGTTAGAAAAAAAGTCATTTGAAAATTATGTTTGAAAATACAGAATAATGAATTTTTATACAATCATATATAACAGTGAACTACCGTACGTAAAATATTCTGGATATTTTACACAAAAATATTAATTGTTTTAATTATGGTCCCAAAAAGGTCCTAATGCAGCAAAGAGAGAGGAGACTTGAGGGGAATGTCTGGTCTGGAGGAGAGAGGGGGCACTAAAACATTCAAATTCTCATTGATATCTTTCACTGATTCCATGTTTTTTCTGAAAAAATTACATTTTTCTATGCTGCACAGTTTAGTTTGCACTTAGAACATTATTTTACTGCTCAGAGTATAAAATAGTAATAGGTAACTGTGATTTGTGCTCAAACAATCTATACGAGATTTTGTTTTGAAGAATTCAACTAGAAAATGGGATGGAAAAGATGTGTTAGGTGAAAGTATTATCTTAAAATTCACCATTTAAAACAAAGTTAGAAGCAACAACTAAAAGGAACTAACCAACGTCCACTGATATGATAAAGAACTGTAGCCAATAGCATTAGTGTGAAAATCCCTTGCAGAACTGAACTGCTCCAGTTGGGTTCAGTGAGTGAGTGGAGGAAAAACTTTAAATGGACAAATGTTCAAATTGTAGACAATTATTGTACAGTGCAAATCCCATGTCATCATTTCTGTCTAAAAACAATTAAAATCGCGCAATCCAGTGTTGCTTAACTTGCTGGTCCCCACAATGACATAATTTAGACCTGTGCTACAAAATACAGCACAATCATGATTTCACACTGAAAAATTGTTGTAGTGATGAAGAACACAACCATAGTCTTGTATTGATTTACAATGTCATCATTCTTTATCCCCTTCGCCCTCAATGCTTTACGAACTCTACCAACATGGCCGGGAACGACCCTCTCATTCCTGTGAAAAATAATAAGTAATAAATGATTCACTCTTTTGAAGGTCAAAATCAACATTTCACATGGGAAGCAACTAATATTCCTACAATATGACAGAGAGCTACAAAAAAAAAATTGGCAATTGCACCCTGAGCAGAGAAAATTTCATACAGACTCAGTAGAGTGCACCAAGATTGAGACAGTGATGGGCTACAATTTTTGTATTGTTTATGACAATGTGGAATTTTGCTGCAGAATGAATGGGGAATTGGCAGCCAATCCAATATTCTACTTAATAGTTTTTAAGTTACGCAGCCAAGGAGGATTGGGTGATCAAACCACCCCCATTTTAAAACGGATCAACCTGAAACCTAGTTCAACAGTGCCATTCTTTGCATCACACTCTTATTTTATTTATCATCTTTTCTTTTTTTGGAAAATTCATGCTTGTGAGAGAACAACTCCCTTCCACCATAGTTTAAAACTACCAGTACTCACATATTAGTCGTTTGTGGGATGTCTGTATTCCATATGATCCGACCTCGACCAGGCTGAATACTTGGATCTCGAAAAAGTAATCCTGCATCGAATGCTTTCTTAAGCATGTCATATGTAGAAATTCCAATGAATAGCCATTCCACAACCGTACAGGAAAATATTCAGTAAATTCTGCTGCTTCATTACGAGACACACCCTGGAAGAAAAATATATTAATAATTCATTCATTTTTAAATATGCACGGGCCACTGATAAAATATATTATACATTCAGAAATAGAAAGTGAACACAGGCACAGACCAGAGATTAATATTACATAATTTATAAAGCTTTTAGTGATATTTAAATCAATGGCCAAGTATGGGGAGTAGATAAAGCAGTGGTTAAATTTACAGAAAGACTGTTCATATTATTCTGGGTAAATGATACACAGAAAATATCAGAATTCCAGCATCATCATTCTTGCGTAAGAAGATCCTGATTTCAGGGGTAACAATAATTTTTTTGTTCTTCGCTTGTGTGGAATGTACATTATTTTCTTCAGATGGATGAAAAAAGTCTCAAAACCATCAACACTGCTTTTTCATAGCAGTATTGATGATTTCGAGCCTTTTTCTATAGTTTGATCACTTAAAAGGAGATACTATATCTTTCTAGTAAGATATATATATCACGAAATATTGCCAGTTTGCTGAATTCTTTTCTGATTGAACCTATTTTCTCTGGGTGTCTGAATATCAGAGTAATTGAGAGCCTGCTGGATCCCAGTAAATATAAAATTTATCATTCAACCAACTAAACCTACCATCAGCTTCCCAGAAGGAAATGAGTAGGTGATGGCATAAGTAGTAGACCATTCTTCATATCCCAGTGGTGATTTCAGCATATGTTCTCTGTGACATCTCCCCATCAGATGGTTGTTGTTCGATGATCCATGAATAAGAAGATGTCAGTTTCTGAATCTGGATAAAATCAATGTAATCAATTTTAATTATATACTTGTCTACTTTGACTATTTTTCCTGGTATTTTGGGTAAAAATATTTTTGTATCGTCAACAACATTGGCCAAGCATGGAAGCACGGTAACAGAATATTGTTTTACTTGAGTTGTCTGAAACGTCGTGTCATTTTCTTCGGATAAAATACTATGGTAGCTACCAAACTGTAAAAAAAGCTTCAAAATCACCAACACTTTCATTTCATAGCAGCGGGATGACAGAATCTTGTTTTTCCTTATTCACTTCATTTTCTTCGGATGGCAAAAAAGCTCGAAAACTGCTATTTTCAGCAGTATTGATGATTTTGAAACTTTTTGTACAGTTACCAGGCACTATAAAAGAGATACTTTAACTTCTAACAAGAAATATATCATAAACATTGCCAAATTGCAAAAATTTTCTTCTGATGAGAATCATTTTCTTCAGGTGTCTGAGCAGCAAAGTAGCGGAAATTCTGCCAATCTACAAAGCAGTAATGATGATCTAGAAACACTTTATTTTTTTCCTGGTATTTCAAGTAAAATTATGTTCATATCATCAACATTGGCCAAGCGTGGGAGCACGATGACAAAATATTGTTTTCTTGAGGGTGTCTAAAACATTCATGTCATTTTCTTCGGATGGAAAAAGAAATCTTCGAACCACCAAACACATATATTTCACAGCATGATTATCTACACCCCGCATTGTGGTATTTGGTTGCTTCCAAATGCTCAAAATCTGACATTTTAATCTTCTAGAAGGTAATTTGTCGTGGAAAGATGCCTTTTTGAATTTTCCTTCTGATGGGAACTACTTTCTTTGGGCATCTGATATAGCTGAGCAGCTGATATTCTGTCAGTTTGCACAGGAGGTAGATGAATTGCCATTAACAGGCTTGGATTATTCCGAGTTCATAATAATAAAACAGAACTTGAAGAACCTGCAGTTCTGAGATTAATGTTTTCATCATCACCATACCAATATCAAGTCACGAGCTGACCACATGCTTTCTGCACCCCTGGTCAAGGTATGAGACCACATAGTATAAAAACAGTTTTTAAAATTTCAGTCTAATTTAGAAAGTTTCATGATAATAGAATCACACAATTTTCTACACCAAGTTCCTCCTCTCTATCAAGTAATGATCGTGAAGACTCTGGTCAAACTGTTATGATCCAGAGTTTATTTATTTTACTCGGATAACTTGTGTTGAGTTACGTCATCGCAAAATTGCGTGAGATAGGAGATATATTGTTATTAGATCGAACGACTTGAAAAGTTGATGCCAGGAAGCATCTTCAATAAACTAACAAATTACTTTTACCTGTTTTTCTCTTCAACTCTTCTTCATATTTTTCTCTTATTTTCTGCTTTTCTTCTTGAGTTTTCATTTCCATTTCCCTCATTTTTTCTTCAAATTCCCTCCTCATTTTCTCTTCAACTTCATTCCGCATTTTCTTGTATTCATCTTGTTTCTCAAGTTCCTTGTCCACGGGGGCTGGTGTTGCACCTGGTACAAAAGTAAAAAAAAATTATCAGAATACAAGATGTTTTTTATTCTATTTATGCCTTTATATCAGGTATGAACCAAGTCTATAAAGACTCTGACTCTGTCGAATCCGAGTATTACTGTTGGACTCGAGTATGCCGAGTATCAATATAATATTACGTCAGAGTAAAATCACCCGTTTCTCGTTTGATCATTCTCTGACTTTTCTAAATCAGGATAAATGTGTTGGATTTCATTTGTATTACCTCATTTGGTTGGTATTAAATGCAGCAGAAAGTGCCTATTTCACTCCCTGTCCCAAATTTTATACAAAAGAAACCTTCATGTCGCGTATAAATGCAAAAGTTTGCAATGACAAATTGTGACAAATATTTGAATTTTTAATATACAGTGTTCAAGCATGGACCTAATTATATTTTATAAAAAGTAATGATAAAATTGGGCGTTAGTCTACTCAACATTTCAAATAAAACACATATTCACTTGTCAAGATCTCAATTAAATTTAGCAATAGTCAAACACACGTTTTGCTAGTGCACTGCATGTTTCGCCATTACCTCTTCCGTACACGACACGTTTTGTTTACTCATACAGGATATAACATCTCAGGGGGTCAAAAACGTATCTGAGACATTACATCTGAAGTTTGTTAGATTTTTGGCTGCGAGGTAGTTGGTACTCTGTGTGAGGTGGACTCGACACCAAGTCAGAGTCCAAAAATAGGTCGGATTGGACCAGAGTCCGAATCTGAGTAAGTTAAATGCAATTCCAATATGTTCATGACTACAAACCTATCGTTTGCAATTTTAAGCATCTGATACACTAGGAAATGCAGGTTAATTTACCTATTTTTTATTATTCCACTTGCTACTTTGAAACCAAAATATTTCAAAAAGCTCACGGTTTACGACGAACAAACGGTTTTCGGTTGGGAGACTAGAATGTTATGACTATCAAAAGCAGTCCAGAAAAAAACTAACTAAAAATGACATTTTTATATTTTAGAAAAGGATTTGTCATGAAATGCTGCCTTTTTGAATTTTCTTCTGATGGAAAGCACTTAATTTGGGCATCTGAATAGCAGAGTATCTGACATTCTGTCAGTTTGCACAGGAGGTAGATAAATTGCCATTAACAGGCTTGGATTGTTCTGAATTCATAATTACGAATGAGAAGTTTTTGCTTGAATCCGCAGTTTGAAATTAATGTTTCATCAGCGGCCCACCAATATCAACTATGATGGTTGGCTGTTCACATGCTCCTTGCAGCTCTGGTCAAGGTATAATAGCACATAGCATTAAACACTTTTCAACATTCAGTAAAATTTCATTGCGAAGACACAAACCATCATTTTCTACAATTTACCAAGCCGAAACGAATTCTCTCCATCAAGCAATGGGGAGTGAGCATTCTTCTTGGGAAGCTTGAGACGAAGTGTTTTTTTGTTTCAATCGTGAAGGTTCTGGCCAAACTCTTAATCTCCTGAGTCAAGTTATTTTACTAAGATAACTTGTGCTAGTCAAGTTATCCCAAAATGCGTGAGATAGGAGATATATTGTTATTAGGTCGAACGACTTGAAAAGTTGATGTCGGGAAGCAACTAACAGTCATCTTCAATGAACTAAGAAATTATTTTTACCTGTTTTTCTCTTCAACTCTTCATATTTTTCTGTTATTTTCCGTTTTTCTTCTTCAGTTTTCATTTCCATTTTCCTCATTTTTTCTTCGAATTCCCTCCTCATTTTCTCTTCAATTTCACTCTGCATCTTCTTGTATTCGTCTTGTTTCTCAAGTTCCTTGTCCTTGGGGGCTGGTGCTGCACCTGGTACAAAAGTAAAGAAAATTATTCATCAGAAAAGTAAACATAGCATCGGAACCACTTGTGCAATAGAATGATTGAAACCGATTATATTGATGTTTACATATTGTATTTTTGCAACTTTGGTGAGAAAAACTAAAGATTTTACAACTAAAATACAAGATGTTATAATTTTTACTCCTTTTATGCTTAATATTAGGGATGGACACAGTCCCAAAAACAATTGCTATTAACCTATTTATATACATTATAGGAAAACTGCCACTCGAACGGCTGGGTAAAATCACCCGTTTCTCGTCTTTCCTTATTCTCTAGACTTTTCTGAGTCAGGATAAAAGTGTTGGATTTCATGCGTTCAAACCCTTGTGATATCACCTGTTATCTGACTTGGCAAACTGACTGATTGGCCAATCAGCACTGAACCTTATACGGCTGCAGCAAATTCAAGTTCAGAGTGGGACAAATTGAAAATGACAAAAATTGAGTCTTTTTATTATTGATGAATGTAAATATCTTCTAATTTTTGAGAAAACGCCACAATGGCAACTTGATTGAAGCTCCATGAAAGCCAAAACTCAGATAATTTGAGCTGAGTCAATACATTGTAATTGAGTGAGATAGAAGATGTACTGTTATTGGGTCGAACAACTTGAAAATTTGATGTTGGAAAGGAAATTAAAGATTCATCTTCAATAAACACCAAATTTATCTCTACCTGTTCTTCTGTTCAACTCCTCTTCATATTTTTTGGGTATTTTCTGTTTTTCCTGTTCAGTTTGGATGCCCCTCATTTTTTCTTCAAATTCCCTCCTCCCTTTCTCTTCAATTTCACTCTGCATTTTCTTGTATTCATCGTTTTTCTTGCGTTCCTTTTCCATGGAGGCAGGTGCTGTACCTGGTACAAAGGGAAACACATTTATTTATAAAAATAGAAATGAATAACATTGGTCCATTACTAAGCAGTATAATGTTGATATAAGAGTATTTATAAGAAAAACTAAAGACTGCAGGTTTGCAAGTAAAACTAAAGATTTCACTAAAAACAAGATACAAAATACAAGGTTATAATTTTTTGCTCTATTTATGCTTTGTGATAATATTTTTTTTATTGGAGTGCACTCTAAACAAGGCTGGAAGCAGTGCTGAAAAGGATCAATTGAAGACCGCTTATAAACCAAGAAGCTACATCAAAATGTAGTACCAGCAGCTACTCTTTGAGCAGAAAAACATAATACACTTAATTGCTATAAAAAGTGCAGTGAGTGGTACCTGCCCTGGGCGATTGAAAAACCAACTAAGAAAGTTCAATTTTGCATCCTATGAAAAATAATAACATTCTTACTTTGATCAGGAAGAGGGCAGGCAGCTTCACCACCCAACCATTTATGTTTTTTAATTTGTTCCAGACTTGGTCGCTCTTTGTGGTTCAAATCTGAGCATCCAACCAACTAAATCTTTAAGATCACCTTCCAGATTGCTTAAATCACATCCTTGATTTCGTTTTATATTTCCATTCCAATCATCTGGGTCTGTGCCAAAAGCGTGAGATCCGCCAGTCCATATAAAGTTAATAACAAGTCCAGCTGAGAATATGTCAGCTTGTTTTGATAAACATATTGGTATTGTATGTTTCTGGAGCCCTCCAACCATCTGTGCCGATATGCCTACTTGATTGTTTTGTTTCAGATCGACCTTTTCGTAACTGTTTTCCCTAAACCAAAGTCTATTATTTTAATATTTTCTCTGTCTTTCGACACCAATATATTGTCAGGTTTTATATCTCGATGAATGACACTGTTATTATGAATATGAGCAATGCCTTTGATGAGTTGTTTGATTTGGTTTTAATTTGAGCTCTGCGCTAATCGGCTTTGCAGAATCCTTGATAAAGTCTGTCAAGTTTTTGAGGACCATGTAATTCCATTGCAATGAATATATGTTCAAAAGGACCCATTTTGTAGTTTCCACATTTAATTATGTTTTATCACATTTGGATGAGGAGAAATACCGACAAGGATTTTGGCTTCTCTCTTATTTTGTTCACTGAATTCGAGAGATTTCACAGCAATTGGTTTTTTTTTCCCATATTTACCATGAACCTGCCAACCCTTGTATACGTTGCCATACTTTGATATTTTCTCCTTGTAATTCATGAAAAGAGAAGGTTCCAGTTCAATTGAATCTGAAAAGTAAAGTTGTAATTGAGTCAGTGATCTGGCAAGTTCTATATCACTTAATACTGGTACTAGCATTTAACTATGCTTTTGGCATATCATAACGATACTAATCCTGTGAAAAAAAAATGCAATGAAATTCCAACTGAGCGAACCACAAGAAATAGAAGGCAAATCGAGCAACCTAATCGAAAAAACTTCCGTACAGTTCGCTCCCGCTATAAAAGCAGTGAAAGGTGTCCTTACAATGGTCATTTTATCTACCTATCATTTTTTGTTCCTCCTCCTCACCTTTCCCGTCATGTCAAATATATGTTGGGACAGCCTGTACCTGTAGGGTGTTTTTTTGTTTATTTCTGAAGATCGACACATTCCCCAGCACAAAAGACTAGATTTTAATACGTCAAAGTTGCTCGTGGATTATTCATTCTGAATAATTGAATATGTCATTCGTAACCTTGCATTAATTGACTTTTTTGGATTAAACAGGAATAACATATTTTACCAACCTCGGAAAAATTTAGCGAAATCTTCTGTTTCATCATTGTTATTTGCTGCATTCTTTGCATCTCTGTTTGAAGTTTCACCAACAGATAAACCAGGTTGATCAACTTTGATGTCAGATCCAGAAATAACATTGGCTGTATGGATAGTGTCACCTGCGAAATAAAAAGATTTATATTATTAAGCCATGAAGTTTATTCTATGTCGTGTAGATATTTTATATTCACTCATATTGCAGTGAAACCAAGACCAAATTGCACAATATTTGTTGTCAAGTTGAGTTGTTTTATGTTGTGGTATTTGTCATAAATCATGATTTCGCATGTCAATGAAACGAACATACACAAGCAGAACAAGCAGTCATTTCACCCAATAGTTACATTCTGCTTAGGATAGAACCTCATCTTTATCACGTGGGAATGAAAAGGTTCGATTTGTTCCACGTCATCTACCTGGGAGGTGCCATGTTCCTTAAATATGGACATTCCATCCTTCAACAACAATGCAGCACAAGTCAGGCATATTATGCACACTTTACAGTTTAATTTACTTTAGGAAGAAAACTTAAGTATTCATGTATTGCAACGGCTACACTCACCTTGTTTATTGGTCAAATTAATTGTCGGTGCAAAAACAACTCCAACTTTTTCCATTAATGAACCCAAACCTTGCCTCATAATCGATTGCAGACTCTCATCAGTGGAGCTTGCTTGTCGTAATTGCAATGCATTTTGAACTGTCGTTGGATCAACAGAAGTTGTGGGTTCATCTATTTCTTGTATCTTGGCAGATTCGGCCATTTTAATTTCTGACAAAACACTGAACACAAGATAGAACCGGATCCCATGTATAATCTCATCAGTTATACATTACCTTTGTGATACAATTTCATAAGTACAAATAGATTAACAAAACTCTGCAATAAAGAACACTGAAGGATTATCAATACAACATCTACTTTATATAACTTTGGATACAACAAGGAATATGTCGTCCCCCACATTAATTATTAGGTTCAACATATTCTGTAATTAATAATGGGAAAGCAGGTCGCAGCAAATAACCTCAAACTGTTCTATTCTATTAGAAACATGGAAAATGTTCTAATAATTTTGTCTTAGTTTTGCTGTGAACGATTTTGCTCTAATACAGAATAATATGTGCAGTAAACTGAGATAACACTTTTGGACCAAAGCGTTTCCACACCCATTCGAAAATTCTTGTTATCACACTCTACTCTACATAAAATACAATGTTGTTTACCTAAAATGTAAGTTATATGCTTTTCTTTTTTCCCACTCATATTTTACTTTAATTTGCTTTGTTTTAATTATCACTATTAACATACGAAAATTATGTTAAAAAAAGCGAACCCATGTATTTCATATACCTAACCTTCTGCATATGAGTACAGAGTACCGTACTGCGTAGGTACTGGGTAGCAGGATTGTGTTTTAGGCCAAATATGTCTTGTACTTGTACAGCCTGTCTCATAATCATAATATGTTTCTTATGATTGTATATTGGTGATGTATTTATTTCGAGACGAATAAACATACATACACTCAGCATCGGCTGAGCATATAAAATGTAACTATATATAAGTCTGTCTGGTGGCAACCACTCTCTATACAGTACAGAGTATATGAGGAACTCTGCTGTATGGCTATTTTAGAACACGCGATGTCGCTAATACAGGGGCGTCAATAACTATGGCGACCGTTACGCGAACTTTCGCGTTTTTTTGCTTATTTATCGCCTCCTATGTTGATGCCATAGAAATTTAGGAGTTTTGGCGCAAATCTAATTGCAATGGTTTGAAAATCATTGGTATTTAAAAAAAAATCATAAATACGCCGGAAGAATGCTAATCGGTCGGTAATGATTAAGGTTCTCCGAACACTATAGCGTATTTCTTGCGTCTTATAAAAGGGAACTAAAAAGAAGAAAAATAGAAAGATAGTTTTACAAAATTGGGACTAAACTTCTGACTGAGGTGAACAAGCCATATTTTTTTTGGATTTATTTTTAGCATAAATTTTAAGTCTAAAGGGCGCCCGAATGGGTAAAGCGCTGGGAATACACATCTGCACATCTCTGATTGTCCTGAAGTAGTTAGGTTCGAATCCAGTGCGATGATTATTGGTATTTATGTGCGAGACGTCTCGCCGGTGTAAGGTGGCTCACGTAAGCACTGCTTACGGCTTCCTTTACCAACCAGGTCCATTTCCAGGAAAAATATGATAAGCCAAAAACCTTCACCACTATTTGGAACTGATATCTATCTGCAGCAGACGTCGTGGTTCGCCATATGACTAAGCTGTATACTCAGCTCTCCTCTCCCGCTGGATCAAAGTGAAATCTTATCAATATCGAACCTCCAGCTTTTATGGAAGCGAGTCTCTGGCCGTCAATAGGCAAGTTGGAATCCTGTGAGAGATGATGTACGAGAGGTCTGCTGGATGCCATAGCACTGTGGTTAACTTAATATCTTCTAACGGGTTCCTCCACCAACCAAGTCCATGCACAGGAAAAAAATAAGAAAATATGATAAGCCGAAATGAATCACTCGATTGGGAGCTGGTATCTGTACGAGAGGTCAGGGTTCGCCGTATGATTGTGCTGTATTCTAGCATTTCCTCTCCCGCAGTATAAAAGTGAAATCCTAATCTATATCAAACCTCCAGCTTTTATGAAAGCTAATCCTTATCCGAACCCCATAGCTCGCCAGAGAAAGAAGCTTTTTAATGTGAAAAATCTGCATTTATTACTCTAGCATAGTGGTAGATAACAGTGGCACTCACCCAGGTTATAGATTACTACTGGGGACGCATATTTTTCCAGCTACAACATATGGAATTTAATTTAACGGAATTTGAATTTTTAATTCGAAAAATGATGAATTTCCGTGCCTGTGCTTACTTTATGACGTTTTACAAGTTTAAAGAGAAAAAAACCTAAAACTGGGTAATTTCTTATCGCAAGGAAGTGGGTGGGCGATTCAAAATATCTCTTTAAACCGATATTAATGCAGGATGTGAAAATCGAATCTAAAATCCCATACCTAAATACCATCACTCAATCTCGTGCCAAAACACCAAACAGGCCATTGAAAAATATTTGACAATTTTCTATTTTTTTTATCTTTCATGTTGGCACCGAAGGTTGGTTGAAGATCTCGGGTTAGAATCCCAGCAAATCTGGCCTGTGGACCACGGAATAATAGCTGTTGGCCCGGCTTAAAACGAAAAAACTAAGGTCTTTCCACCATAACGAACCCTGTTCGCCATCAGTGTATGCTCGCATAGGACTTGCCCTGGGTGATCTACACAGATAAGTGGCTGTAAAAATTAATTTCAAGCAAGTTAGAAATTATGGCACCTAGGAGGGAGAACAGATAGAGTGTAACACTCTACGCTTACTTCACGCAGAACTGAATCGCTACAGCACAGAGTGCAGTAAGTGGCATCTGTCCTGGGTGACAGTATAACTAAACGTGTTTAATAATTATATATAGAAATTCAATAAGGGAAAACACCAGCAAAAATAATTGCAAAAAAATTCATTTTTTCAAAACTTTTGATATTATAATATACTATATACTTGCTACAAACAAAATCTGCAAATAACGAAACAAAATTAAACGCACACATTTATATAGAATAAAGTAGTTATTTTTCTACTCAGATGAGTTTGAACGTATTTTGTCAACTATGAATCGTGAGGATGAGGAGTTTCAAGATAAAATTTCTTATTAGTTAAAGGCTGCATTAGTTACTGGGACCCCTTGGTGCACTGAAGGATTTTGCCACCCTGTAATTATGAAGTGTCAAATTAAGACTGATCAGGTCGATATGATGAAGTAAGATTAAATTGCCAGCAAGCATGACACAATTTGATTGATCAATTTTTGTTGAATTTAGTGGAATGTTACAGAACATATTCTCAGGCTTGCAGATTCATTGCAATTTGTGAGTTTGTTTTTAATTTGCTCACAGGGAACGTAATATAGTAGAATGGAAGGAATATATATTGAATTACACAGGAAAATAAGCAAAACGAATTCAAAGGAATCGATTTCTCAACTTTTAATCAATCAATTTCCTTCCAACCGAAAAGAATATTTCCTCCTAATTTTCATCATGGCTTCATAGAGTCAGTGCGGGGATTCCGGAAGCCTGTAATCCTGTATTCATAGGCTTTCAGCTCCGCAGGATTACAGGTTTATCAAACCACTCTCAGACTCTAGTAAAACCGAAACTGAAATTTTAAAATATTTACTTCATGATGTAAGGCCGATTACTTAACGTTCCTTTTGCTTATTTCCTATGTAATCCAGTATGGATTTATTCTCCTTTCATATAAAACGCTTTTTATAATAGGATAAAGAAAAATAGTAATCTCGCATATTGCAACGAAATTGCAAGCCTGTATTCATTTCTCCATATTGTTCTAATGCAGCAAAAAATGTTATGAATAGTGAATAGATACAGATGTTAAAAAATATTAAACAACGACTAAAAAAATTTAGTAAGATTTCACTCATCAGAAATATCAAGAGATGTATTACAGGGCTGTGTGATCAGTTGTTCAACTACCCGAACTAAAAAATGAACGGGCGTTAAGTTCTTGAATAAGAATGAAGCGACACATTGATACAACAATCCAGAATCTTATTCCACATTCTCACATTAAATATTGTACATGAAAGTCTCCCGAAACAATTCGTGTGCAGAGAGCTTCATGAAAGCAGGAATTAAGGGAGATTGAAGAATCTTCATCATAAAGATATCTATAGACACAAGTTTCAAAGCCATGGACGTCAACACAATCAGAAATTCAATGATTCCAAAGTTTAGAATTTTGAGGAAAAAAACTTAAATCTGTTGGTGACGCTGTGAACTTTCACAGTGAATGGATGCGAAAGAGGCAGCCAAACTAGTCAGTTAAAGATTTTGTTAGGAGGAACAGAAAGCTTATTTGAACAAAGGCCATAAAAAAATTCTGTAAAATAAAACAAAACTCAAAGTATTACAAATCAAAAAGTCTTCAAATCCCCTTCCGTACAATGAGCCAAACCAACAATACAAAACCTTGTATGTGAAATAGCAGACTGGCAGAATACCAGCAACACTCGAAGAAAATGGCTGCTATCAGAAGAAAATTTATCAAATGGGCTATAATTCAGGATATATCCGTGACTAAATGCCTCTTTGAGTGTCTGGTGGTAACTAAACTGTATAAAAAAAGTTCAAGATCATCAATACTGCTATGAAATAGCAGTGTTGATGGTTTTGAAGCTTTTTTGTACATTCGAAGAAGATCAATTCTCTGCCACTTTGTAAGATAATAGAACAAGTTCATCCTCTACGCTGTAAAATTAAGCATGGTGCGACGTCAAACAATTGCATAATTATGATGTAACAGTGAAAGTTTATCGTTGATCTTTCTCTGGCCATACTTTGTTCAAAAATTTCACAGTTTGTTCGTAAAGTACGAATACGAGTGCCACGTCAGCGCACACTCGTCCGAGACGGGGTATAGTACCTTTGTAGAAGCTGGAAAAAGAAATAGTAATGTGTGATATGGTATATGAGCTGGAAGGGATTAGAGAAGAATGAGGTATGCCCTTACTCTATATTGTGGTGGGCGCCATGGCCTAGTTGCTAGTTAACATGTTGGCATCGCAGGTTGAATACCTCTGGTTCGAGTCCCAGCGAGTCCGGCTCTTTAATCCATGCCCACCAACAGACCCATGGTGTAATAACTTGGATAGGCTGAGCTAAAAAGGCAAAGATCATATTTTTCCAACAACCCGTCTATAAGTGGCCGTGGCTGCTAGTACAGGGCCTTGGTCAGAAGATCGCTAGTATAGGGCCTTGGTCAGGGTGACAGACTCCAAGAAGTGGCTGTAAAAAATACTAGGGCTTAACCGATATTGGTTTTTCATGGCGATACTGATTTGTTGCCACGAGTGTCAATAATGCCGATAAAACATCGGTACACGTGGATTATAGTTAATACTGAATTTCTCATTTCATATAAGTACGGGCTTCAGAATAGTCCTGATGCATTTCTGTCGCATTGTAAGAGGCGACTAAAACGAAGTGGTAGTTGGTTTTAGCATCGCCCAGGGCAGATAGCATTTACTGCACTTTACCATGGCAGTTCAGTTCCGTTTGGGATGTTTTCTGTGCTGCAGTTGCTGGCACATCCTTTAGTAGCTCTTTGCTATTAAGTGGCCATTAGTTGACTTTTTTAGGCTCTGCTTTTGGCCTTGCTTAGAGTGAATTTCAATTAAAAAATTAATTTAATACATAAATCATGTTTCATCAAGTATGGACCGATGATGAATCAGGTTACTTGGGCATCGTTTATCTGTCTCCCATGCTTGACAAAGTACATTTTCAGATTGTGAAGATAAATGGGAAACACCGTGGTTTCGTATTATAGTGCCCACCAATCTTTGCCATCTCGAATACGTTATAGTCCTTGGAGTGGATCACCTTACCTAAAGGCCGCACTACACGTTTGCGTGGGTTGGGTTTTTTTGTAAGTTCGTGTTATTTTACCCCTTGCGTTTTACGCAATGCTCCCGTGCATTTACCTACGTTTTCCAATGAAACAGAACGGTTTGCTATGAAAGCTAACGCAGAGTACTTGTTTCTTTTTTGCGTTTGTACTTTGTACGTATGTAAACACCATCAACACAAACCAATGCAGGCGTGTATTGCCGTTTTTATTTTATTTCCCACAACGTAATGCAAGGCATCGGAAAGAGGCTTCAGGTTCCTTTACTAGCCACTTAGAAACGGAACAGGGTTAGAAATGCTGGAAATATATGATCTTTTCATGTTCGGCTTAGCATACCCAAATTATTACACCCTGGGTTGGGTGATCGGTATGCCAAAATGAAAATATACTTACGCTAAGAACCCTTCATTCTGCCATATTTGTTTGGCACAATCCCATGTATTCTTGTACTTGTGAGATTCAAGACCCTGAAAAATAAGTTTTCGCGGTGAGAGATGTTCACATCTGAGTAGGATATACTCCACTGTCCAAAAAATTTGTGTCAAAAAAAAGCTTCAAAATTATCAAACACTGCTATATCATAACAGCATTGATGATTTTGAACCTTTTTATAAAGTTTGGTTAGTATCGGACACCCAAAAAAGATAGAAATTTAAATCTTCTAACTACAGGTATATCATGAAATATAAATCATTTGCTATTTTTTTCTTCCGATGGAACCATTTTCTCCGGATGTCTAAGTTGCTGAGTAGCTGACATTCTGCGAGTCTGAGCCAGATTAAGCCAGTCTTCTTAAGCCATTGGACGTGACACAAAATAGGAACATCATTTGCTTTGTTTAGGTCGCCAACTACACTACGTAAAATTTTCTGGATAACCGAGTACAATACGCAGACTATAGAATTCCCTCGATGTTTATCGCTTTGTAAATCAATCTCGATGAGTTTCTTCAACATAATTTTGAAAGTCATCAGATGCATACGACTCATGCTGCTATGTCACAGCCTTTAATGTGCTGTTAAGCGGAAAGAAAAGCGAGGGAGAGTTTTTTTGCACCAATATCTTATACAGAATAAAGGATTAGCTCGATTTTTATGGCTTTCAAATTCTTGCAGCAAGAAATCACTCGATCAATGCTTCAGTTATTTTGAAAGTCATCAGATGATGCTACTCTTTGCTATGTTACAGCCCTTTATGATAACTGATGCAGGAACAAGGACAGGATATCATTTTTATCCTGCGGGAGAGGAGAGCAAAGAATTCAGCTTAACCATATGGCAAACCACGACCTCCGTGCAGATACCAGTTCCGAATCGACGTGGAGGTTTTTGGATTAGGCTATCGTATTGTATATTTCTACTGTGCATGGACCTGGTTGGTGGAGGAATCCGTAAGCAGTACTTACGTGAACCACCAAGCACCGGCAAGGCGTCTAGCGGACCTCTCGCATATAACCATCACCCCTGACGGGATTCGAACCTATGTCATGACGATCTGAGATGCGTATTCCCAACGCTTTAACGGTCGAGTTAACCGGGCACAAAAGTGAGTACGACACACAGTTACAATTATCACTGGCGCAGAAGCAAAAATGGACGTTTGACACTCCGTTATATAAAATATTATTATAGAAATACGCAAAATTTTCCAGCAGTTATAGAGTAATCTTTTTTTTATGACCATATTAAAACGCGATCACTTTCTCAGCCGTTATTTGCAAAACTGACAAATTTGCTCTTTTACGCTCATTTCGGTTTTAAGTGGATTTCATTGCCTGAAGAATTGAGTCGCATGAGATTCGTTATCAATTTACGCTTAAAATTTGGGTTGCCTCGAAAAAAATCGGCAAGCATTGGGTTTTGCAGTTTGTATATTTCACAAATTATTGAGAAAATTGATTGAATACCAAAATGCTTGAAACACTTGAAAAATAACAATCATCCAAGTCACATCAACGTGAACTGTATTTTTTTTTTGCTCAGCAACCTTGACTATACTTTGCTGCGGTTCGAACCCGTCATTCGTTAGTTGAAACATTTGGCAGCTATTGTCGGTTTCACCACGCCACTGCGGCCCACAAAAAATAGATAAATTGTAACGTACTGTCTCCAACTAAGTTGGTCAACACATGGGGAGAAGAAAGGTTACCTGCATCCTTGTTTTAACGACATCTAGTGGTGTGTTTCCAAACACTGATGCAGCTCCCGCTGTGGCCCCAAACCCTGCCGTTATTAACATTCCTATCTCTTTGCCGGGGTCATCTCCTCGGTACCTGGAGGAAAAAAATCGGAGATTTGAGGAATTTAGAAGACAAATTAATTTGGTCTGCTCAGTTAAAACTAGGGGTGTTTCATTTAGATTCAAGATTCAAATGAAAACGAAATTTATTTGAAAATTTTGGGTGATCTGAATACCGTATTCACTTCATTGTAAGCCGCCCTTGATTGTGAGCCGGATGTGATGGTGTTAAAAATTCAATGTTAGCCGCATGTACTGTGCCTATATGGGTTTTAGCATATCTGCGTGAGCGTGAAAATTAAAGTTTAAACAGATTATCGGCATCGCAAGGAACAAATGTAGGCCACAAACATGATGAAAAAAAAACTTTATAAGCCGCGGCTTACAATCGAGTAAATACGGTACACATTTCTGTGAACAGGGTATTCCCGTTTGAGAATTGTATTTTTTGTCAAGCAATACAAACAATGCCAGACCATACAAATGAACAAGCTTCCTGCTTTCGTTCCTCCGAACAAATAATGAGATGCAGGGTATGGGAGGGGCTGGAATACTTTACTATACGGAATGAGCATTTGTCTACTCCAGTTATTTTTGGCTTTTTTGGGGGAGGGCATGCAAGTAGGAAAGGCGAAACGTTTCCTCCCCGGCTTTGAAGTACGGTTGCAGCAATGGCTAAAATTTTTCATTATTAGCATAATATTGCAACTTGAGGAATACCTCTATCCAGTCTTCTACACATATTCGAATTCCTGAGCGTTCTTTTTTATTTGTTCAGTGAACCTCGCACAGTTCCCCCTATATTTTGTTATTTCATCCAGTTTTTCACATATTTTGTTTAGTAAACCCAATTTTTTATACAGGTATACATACGAGGGACGTTATTAATTACTTTACCGGTCAAAGCATTCATTCTTTGTGAAAAATCCACGGTGCCACAGACAATTTTATGCAAGAATTTTTTTAGTGAATTTCTGTGATTTGGAAATTATTGCTTTTACAATGCTTTAGTGGGGATCTGCAACCTTTTAAATCTCCTTTCAATAAATATCTTTCAGAAATGTAGATTCTTTAGTTTTCATTTCAGATTGGCGATTTTTACAACACAGCCCCGTATTTTTTATATATAAGATAGTAAATGGAAAATCAACTGTTTTATTACACAACAATGGAATTTTCTTTTTGCTCAGACTTGTTCAGGCCGGATATATGTCGGCCTAGCATTCAAAAATGTTTATAATAGGGCAGGCCTTATGTACAAACGCAACAAACGTTTTTTATTTACAGCCAATCCTTAGAGTGGACCACCCTAACCAAGGCCGCCACTTATAGACGAACAGCGATAGAATTTCTGAAAATATATGATTCTCCGATTTGGCTTTGCCTACTCAAGTTATTACACCCTAGGTTGAGTGGTGAGTATAGATTGATGATGAACCAGCATCGCCAGATCTTAAATTCAAGGTCTTCAACCTGTGCTATCCCACTATTTTTTTGCATGATCCAACTCCCTCTTCAAAATCGCAGAGTGCATTTTTATTCAAATTGATCATAATTCCTCACCAATTCCTAAGTGATGTCATCACGAAGAATCTAATCGCTTGATTCGAACCTTGTTTCAACATCGTTGCCGTTAGACCTTGGTACGTCCCTCGGATACCTGTATAAAAAATTGGGTTTACTAAACAAAATATGTGAAGAACTGAATAAAAGAACAAAATATAGGGGGAACTGTGCGAAGTTCACTGAACAAAATAAAGAAGAACGCTCAGGAATTCGAATATTTGTAAAAGATTGGATAGAATTATTCCTCAAGACTTGAGTTATCAAAATTACTGTTTTAAAGTATTATTTAGAATTATTAATAATCAGAACTAGGTTAGAGATTGCAGACTTTCGGTGGGTGAATAGAATTTAAAATTTTTGGGAAAAGGAAAGTGAGAAAATAAGAATAAATAAAAGAAATTGGTTCAATAAATATTGGTGCAAGAAAATCGGAAAATATACGGAGTTGGAGTTGAACATAAAATTGAAATAAAACAAACAACAGGAAATGTGGGTATTGGTTTATGTGGAATCATGTGGGTTCCGACAACAGTAAGGATTGGGAGAATGTTGGAGTTGGTTTGTGTAGCATCAGACGTTTCAGACTTGTTTCCTAATATAATGGTTTGGGCAGGTAGTGGGTGAATATGCACAGTTCATCGGCAATTCATGCTCAATAAATATGAAGAGGAGAAGCAATTCTCAACATTATCATTACAAATTATTGCAGAAATCGAATCGAATAATTTATGATTTGAATATTTAGAATCGGATCGAGTATTTTGGACAGCCCGAACTTAGGTTTCTTTACTATTTGGAAAAGTTCAATACTATTTGAAGATTTTATGAATATTGGGTCAGTTTAGGGTTGGGAAAAAATATAAATAATATTCCTTGTCTCAATTTGATTTTCCCTTGATTTGGTCCCTGATGAGCTGTTCAAAGAGTTTGGGAGAATTAAATATTGTGTAATGTTAATATGAAAAAACAAAACCAGAGCAACGAGGGGAGGGAATGCGAATGAGAAATATGATTGATCTAACCTGACACCTAGCCAGGGATGGCCAAAACCGTATATTTTACTATTTAAATATATTCTAAAGAAAATTAAAATTATGTAACATCCCCAAATCAGCTAAGTATGTGATGAAAAGCAGCGTTTTAACTTTTTTAAGTAAAAATATTAACCACAGAATGTAGAATACTCGAGTATATAACACAATTTCCTTTGTCACGAATCTATATCAATTTACAGAACAAAAATGAAATTCAACTGTCAAATTCATCGTATTCATGCAATAAAAAAGACACTTTGTGAGCACTGCCGTTTCGAAATATGTCTAAAATCAGGAGTTATTCTAATTTTTGAATGTTTTCGACTATTCCTTCCATTTTGAACATTCCTGTCCCTGTCGTCTTTGGATTCAGATATGAAACCACAGAACCCATCAGAAATTCCTATTTTGTCAAGTATGCGCCATAGATGGATTGAGTCTTATCAACGCAATCCATCATTGGCCCAAACTTAACAAAACATGCTTCATGTGAAAAAAAACACATGAATTGAACAAAATGTAAATTTGACAAAGCATGGTGACAGGAATAAGTAACTTTTCGTAAGCTTAAGTCAATGATGGATGATAGTATTGAAGCACGGTCCATCTGTGGCACATGCTCAAAAGATTGAAATTTTTGATTCGCTGTAAAATAATAAAAAATGCTATCTATATCACAGTTACATAATCTAAAAGTGGCGACCCTAATTGAGTCCCAAAACCATAATAATTTCCCTTTTTCTTATTAATATAAAATACCTTTGTTGCTTTCATGATTGTGTTGATCTACAAGGCTTTAAAACTCGCGTTAATAGACATCTATCAGGGATGGGGTTTCCTTAGTTCTATTCCTGCATTTCATGTAGCTCTTTGGAATTTACTGGCTTCAGGAGAATTTTCAAGTTTGATTCGTCTCCTGTGGCCTTGCTCTGAGCAAATTTCAATGGAAAAAAATTACCTTGTTCTGTGACTATTTGTCCCACACCTCTGAGAAAACCTTGAGATTTTGGATTCGGCCCCGTTTGATCATGAATGAATTTAACCTGAAAAATAACGTGTGCTCAGAAAATAGTTGGAAATAGAAGTTTCATCGAACCAGCATAGAAGATTAACAAGGCATATCCAAATTTACTTCGATTTTCTCAGAATAAAGAAGCCCGCTGTTCTTTCAGACCACCGGTATATTAAAAATCTATTAAACAATCTTTTTTGCATAAATATATTGCTGTCAGATTAAAAGTTACAGTATGGATCTGACGTCACTATACAGCGTAGGTCGGGTGAATTTTGAATAGTTAATTTTAAGAAGTGGTAGAGGTATTACCATCGCCTAGGGCAGACACAACTCACTGCATTTTACCATTGAGGTTCAGTTTTGCTTAGGATGTTTTCTCCCACTTAGAGTGCAGTTGCTGGTACTACATCTTGTAGTAGCTCTTTGTGATTAAGTGGATGTTAGTTTAATTTCTTTTAGACACTGCTTCCGGCCTTGCTCAGAGCGAATTACAATAAAATATAAAGATAGCAAAATGCAAGATGACATAAATTTGTTTTTTTGGTGTCTGAAGCGTTAATGTCAATTTCTTCAGCTGAACGAAAAGTTCATAAACATCAATACTGCTATTTCATCTAGCTCTCAGCTATTGAGTGGCTGTTGGTTGGTTCAATTTGGGAGCTGCTTCCAGCCTTGCTTAGAGTGAATTTAAAAAAAAAAAATACCAGCGAAACTAAAAAAGCTATGGAGGCTTTGGACACTAGCAGGGATTTTTTTATTCTTATTTTTTATTTATTTTATTTCATTAAAGGAAACCGTTGACCGACAGTAATTGATCTCAATTATTGTATTCAGCAGCATCGAACATAGCTTCAAGCTGAACTGATTCATTCGAAACTTGTTAAAAATGCAACTTTTGATATTTTTACGCTGGGAAGGTCACCTCATTGCATTGATCAAACAAACCTTTTTTGTCTATTTTTGCAAAATTAAGCACTAACCTCACAGCAGCCTTTGGATTGATCCATAAACCAGAGAGCTTAATCCACGATATAATCCGAGGACCCCGTGGCCTTTTACTGTCACTCGAACACAGTCCATAATGCCTGTGAGTATAGAAGATATTAGTTGTCAAACAGGAATCCATTAGTATTTACATATGGTATATGCCATGTCCATGCACAGAAAAATGAGAAATACGATGATCCCAAAAAAACCTCTCCCAACCCCCCGTTTCGGAACTGGTATCTGCACAAGAGGTCATGGTTCGCAATATAGTTAAGCTGTATTCTTGACTTTCCTCTCCCGCAGGATAAAAATGATATCCTATCCAACAGAAAACCTAGGACAGTTCATTGATGAATGTCAGCTGCTCTGCTATTTAGGCCTGTGGGTACGAGCTTTGGTATAGTCCTAACATATTTCCTTCGTGCAAGCAAAATGAGATTACCTAGATAAAAAGACATTATTCCTAATATGCATCAATTTTCTGTACGGTAAATTAATAAATTCTCTCTTTCTCTGTGATTTATCTTACCCTTATATTTAGGTGCGTGCACTCCTTCTGCAAGTTGTAGTTGTGTTTGCACATACTATGTTGGAAATGTGATGCAGATTTCAATTCCTCCAGCAATGCCACCTGGAAAACAGGGTAAAATCCAGAAAGTTTCATTTGTAATCCAGGATGACAGCAGTTGTCAAATCAATACACAACTATTGTTGAGTTGAGCTTGAATTTGAAGGACGAATTGTTTCTTCAACTAATACAGTGTCTTAAAATGGTTGGAAATAAGTTTTTTTTAAATAAAATCTCATTCAAAAAAATTTGATTCAGAATTATATTTTTAGAGATTCGATTAAAAAAAAAAAATATATATATATATATATTTTCGAAATTTGCATCCCTCTTTATAACTTCTTATCAAACCAAGGTTGGACTTCTTCAGATGAGCATTTCAAACCCTTGATAAATGAGAAATTCCACGCTACAGTTATATCAAATGCTTTATAGAGTTGAAAGTTCAAAAATTTGTAATTTTTTGTGGGTACGATGGCCTAGTGATTAAACATGTTGGCATTGCAGGTCGAAGACCTCAGTTCGAGGCCCATCGAATCCAGCTAGTTAATCCATGCCCACCATTCAATCTAGGGTATTCTTGAGCAGGCTAAGCCGAACAGGAAAAGATCATATCTTTCCAGCAATACCAACCCTGCTCATCTACAAGTGGTTGCTAGTACAGGATGATCCACTCCAAGTATTGGCAAAAAAAATATATTTTAGGTATTTATATTTGCCTACCAGCTAATATAGCTTTCACTGGATTCCTTGGTTGATTTTTTTCTCCAGCGCGGCGAATCTTCTCTCCGTGGTATGTTTCTGGAGCCCTGTGAAAAAAAACATGAATAAAGATAAAGATCATTAGTACAAGTCTCTCATTAGTACCCTGCATGGAATATTGTTGTCACATCTGGTACATTTCAGCAGTCACAGCTCTGAATATGCATGATCGTGTTCAGCGACGTGTGATTAATATGATTGTCCCCAAACTTCGCAAGTCTGCAAAGCTTGTCGCAACGTTGGCTCGCTTTATTTATTTTACAGACATCATCATGGACTTTGTTCAAAGGGGCTTTCTGCTCTAGGTCCTCCAAAAGTTCCACAGTGTCACAAACAGTTGCCAAAAGTTTTTTTCGTAAAACTTCTTTTAGAAACTTTGGAATTCATTGCATTCCGGATTGTGTTGACCTAAATGGCTTTAAAACTCAGGAGACTGTCATGTGCAACCTTGCTTAGAGCGAATTTTGATAAAAAAGAATAAAGATTAGAGATGGTGAGAAAAAACAATTCCAAACAGTAACAAGATCATTCCCACATCCCTGGTTCGCCATATGGATAAACCTTGGTCTCGCCTTTCCTCTTCCACAGAATAAAAATGAAATCCTATCCTGTGTTTTGGAACATCCGAAGTCCTCCAGAATTATACTTCGTGGTATTTCCTGTTACTGTCTGGTGGATGATATTTGCTGCGACCGATGGTGAAATCATCTAAAACCTTCTTATTTCCTTATAATCGCCCCTTACTACACACAAGATCAAATTTAGCATAAATCGTAATCTAGCTACACATAAAGCACAGTTTTACATTTACCTTGTTTATTATTTACATTCTGGTTCTGAACGTTTTGTAGACTGATCTGTACATTCAGCTGCTTTCCAGATTGTTTTGCTATTGCACCAAAACCCTGCATGAAATTTTGAGCCAGGGCTTGACTTGTGCCGGCAGAACTTTGTAATTGTATTGCATTTGAAATGTACTTGGATCATTAGAAGTTGTAGGTTCATCTATTTCTAGTGTCTCAGCAGATTCGGCCATTTTAATTCCAGACAGATAGAACTTGGTTCAGTGTTTTTCTCACACCATTTAATTTGAACAATTAGCTACATCATTGGTAATGCAATTTTAAATTGCGTATATCCTGCAAATGATGAAAATCAAATTTAACATAATTTTAGCCAATCTTTGTTAATTAATAATTAAATTGAATTATTGAGGATGACATTTCCATATAAATTTATTTTTTGTTATTGACGTTCATTCCGATGAAAAGAATTTGAAATGATCACCAAGGTGAAGCATTTTTGTTGATAATTTTTGTATCATATTTTGTTACGAGTTTTTTTTATCGATTGTCAAAACATCAGTAACGTTTGTGAAAAAACAATATTGGTCAGGCTCTAGTTCAAGGATGGCTAACCACTGACCCGAGGGTCAAGTCAAGTGATCCGCCACTGGTACTTCAGTGACCCACTTATGGCTTCAAAAATTACAACAAATGTCTAGAACTGTATTTGTAATGTAAAGTCAAGCCTTGTTCTAATCTGGTAACTAGAATAGACATTTGTGATGCAACAAATGTATTGTGCTCTTCATTGTTAACAAATTATTTTACTGATTAATACCTGTAGCCTACTGATCTGTGGAACGACTCGTTTTATTATCAACTTTAGTTCAGGATTAGATCGACGTTTGAGCAAACGGTAATGAGAGCTGAGTTCCCGTGTGAAAGCTAATTTGTTAATTTTAACGGACAGGAGTCTTCCTGGGTAATTGGGGAAATACCTCTCCCTATACATGTTATGCCTACAGTAACTTGTTGTTTTGTGTTAAGTAGCCCTTTGTACTGCATTTGGCACTGATTATAACTTCCAAGAAAACGCATTTTGGAAAGCGAAATTTGTAGGTTTGAATAACCACCTACAAAAAATTGAAGCAAAAGCGGAAATGAATGGTAGTGCCTTTCCTGCAACCGAATGCCGTGCTGAAAATATAATCCTTACAGAATGGAATTCCCTGCTAAATTCGTTTGAAACCATGAAACGATTTGCGGTAGCTTTGTTAACGCTGTTCGGTTCCACATATTCATGCGAATCCTTGTTTTCACACATAAATTTTATAAAACCCAGTACCAGGAATCGTCTCAGCCCAGATATAAGTGCTGCATGTGCTGAGTTGAAAACTATGCATGATCAGCCAAGGATTATAAGGCTTGCAGAAAACATGCAGCAACAAGTTTCTCGTCTATGACCTGCTTTGTTTTTTTGAATTAAAGTCTCATCTGTGACCCATTCAATCAAAAAGGTTCGCCATCCCTGCTCTAGTAAATACCTCATCACATTACTGATGATAAGACCTTTTTGAATTTAGACAATATATAGACTATTTATTTAGCTATTTGACAGCACTTCAAATCTTAGACAGGATAAGGTTTTATCTTTATGATGTGGGAGAGGAAAGCGAGAATACAGCCCAAACATATATGATGAATCACGACCTCTCTTGCAGATATCAGTTTCAAATCAAAAGTTTTTTGACAGATTTACTCATTTTTGTACATAACATGGTTAGTCGACTCGTGGCGAAAGTAGTAACCTTACATGGGAGGGGAAGGATAGGATTTCATTTCTATCCTGTGGAAGGGGAATGCAAAATGATAACTACCCCTGCTCTGCCGTTACCATAATTACCAATCGAATGAAAACTACAGAAACGACCATGAAGCGAGCGGAAAACACACCTAAACGCATAAAATAAAGTTTAAAAAGTTGCCAGAAAAGAAATTTCAAAGAAAGATTCAAAGAGAGCAACACATGTTTGACCTAAAAACTGATATAAACATTACTAAATTCGATCGGAAGGTTTACGGCTTAACACATTTTCAAATTTTTCAATGCATGGCCCTGTGGTTGTGGAGAAAGCCAAAACAGCACTTGTGTGCACCGGCGAGGCATCCAGCAGACCTCTCCATATATTCATCAATCACTGGATTCGAACCCAGGCCTTCATTGATGAGTAGCTCGGCGGCCTATTACCAACGTTTTACCGGTTGAGCTAACCGGGCACTTCCATGCTACACAGTACATGAAACCAACATGGGAATTTTGTGATGAAAGGAAAGACTCTAATGCTATGGTGTATTACTATGTATACTCAGTACTGTAATATTTTCGTGTCCAAAAAAAGTCGATTCAACGCCGGATTACTGATTACATCAACCTCAAAAACAGCTCGCAGTTCTTCGGGCTGCAGAATGACGACGAGTAAATTAGTTTCTTAGGGTGGAGATCAAAAACCTAACTTACGTTAAACCTAGGTTAACCCTAAACCAGAGTCAACTAAATCAAGCTTAACTGCTGAAGTTAACCCGGGAGCAAAAACCTGGCTTACAGGTTTCTTAACTAAACCCGGTTCAACTCCGTGGCACGAATACATGCCACTGATGCCGGCTGACATTTTGCCCTTTGACCCGCATTGCCATGACGATGGCTTGGTCGTCGTATACCTAAAATTTGCAGATTCTGTCCGTACGTCAGATTTCTGTTTTTTGGTTTTCTGAACTTTATAATAAAGTATTGATTATGGATGTTTTGGATGTCTTGGAAGTTACGGAAGATATGGGATTTGTAGAGGAGAGAGGACAGGTGGAAAGAATTGGGCGAAAACATCTCAGAGACATTCAAGATCCATTCCAAAAGTTTGACGAGCATGAATTTTTAAGCAGATATCGTTTTTCGAAAAACAGTGTATTAATATTGTTCGACATAATCAGGCACGACAATGATTTACGAGTAAGGAAACATGCTCTCGCACCACTGCTTCAACTCGTTGTTGCATTGCGTTTTTTTGCCACAGGGCATTTCCAGGTCACAGATGGCGACCTTATGGGCATGAGTCGACACACCGCCCGTAGATGCATTCACAGAGTTGCCACTTGTATTGGAAGGCAAAGGGGTAAATTTATAAACTTTTTCGGACAAGATTTTAACAAAGTGAAAAGAAATTTCTTCAGCATTGCTGGCTTTCCATCAGTAATAGGAGCAGTTGACTGTACCCACATTGCGATTCAATCCCCTGGTGGGGACGACTCGGAGGTTTTTAGGAATCGCAAAGGTTACTTCTCAGTGAATGTACAGGCAGTTTGTGATGCTAACAGAATAATAACCAACATAGTTGCAAGATGGCCAGGCTCCACGCATGACTCAAGAATTTTCGATAATAGTGTAATTCATGACAGGTTTGAGGACAGACAAATTACAGGCTTTCTTCTTGGAGACAACGGGTATAGTTGCAAACCGTACCTGCTCACCCCACTAATAAATCCATTAACAGCGAAAGAAAGGAGATATAACAGGGCGCATATCAACACCAGGGTGAGAATCGAGCAATGTTTTGGGGTACTGAAGCAAAGGTTTAGGGTGTTGCGCAGCCAGATGAGAACCACACTTGACCACACTCTTGCAATAATAGTTGCAGTAGCCTGCTTGCACAACTTCGCCGTAAAAACCAACCAGCCCTTAGAAGAAGTTCAAGACCAATATCATGAGCAAATTGACGTCACCCAAACTGCCTATCATCGACCATCTCATGCAGGACAAGCCACTAGAGCCAACATAATTCAGCAGTACTTTTGAAAACAAATATATTTTGCCTCAATTTTGTTGATAACACTCAAAACGATTTGTAAATGAACATTCGATATAGTAAAATTTTGTATTTCAGAATAGTGACACGAGATAGTATTTCGTTTTTTATCAAAACTGGACAGAATAGGCATAAAAATATGTTTTGTTTAAATAGTGTCACGAAAAATTGTGTACTAATCTCAAAAAGTTTTAAATTTCGCAATTAATATTTTCGTCAAAAAAAAATTGAAAAATTATCGATATTCTATATTCAGGTTTATTTTTAGATTGTATTTGAAATAGAAAAATATTTGGTTTACGCTTGTTTTAAATAATATTTTAAATAATTACACTTGTTCAAATATTGTTGTTTTTTTTCAAAAAGAACATTGAAAAGTAGTAACAAGAAGCAATGAAAACGATTAATACGTAGAAAGCACTGTAATTTGAACTATACCAACACAAAAACTAACAAGCTATACTAATGACCTATTCTATTCCGCCTCCAACTTAGCTATTTTTCTTCTGTAATACTCCATTTTAATCTCATGCTCCTCTTTTCTCATTCTTTTTTCCTCCCTAATACTCTCCAACTTTTCTATTAGAACTCTCTGTTTCAAGTCCTCCAAATCAGACTTCTGGTTTTTACCTGCATAATATTACAAATGCTTTTCAACAATGAATTATCTTATACGCTTGTTGCCAGTAGAACATGTTTGACCTTGAGCAATCGGCAAGTTCAAATTTAGTTCGACAACTAAATAATTCAAAAACGGTTTACTCAACTGAAACAATTCAATCACTTGAAACATAGTTTTTAGGCCACCATAATAATGAATGCTATCAAGCTTAGAATTCAAGATAATATAACTATTTTTACACACATCAAAACATTCTAAATATCTGCAATATTAAACTAATTGTAATACAAAACATGTGCAATTGCTGTGCAATGCATACAGTGCTTCTAGCCTGGAACTTTTGCTATTGATAATTATACTGGTATAAACCTGTGTTGGCTATTGTTGAACACCTTGCTTCATCCTTCGAATGATTAACGGAATCATCCAGACCTGAAAAATTTAGAGAATTCAGTGCTTATTTATATGCCTGTGGAAAAACCATGAAAAAAAAGAGTGAATTACACACACAACTGGGATTTCCCAAATATTCTTTAGTTAGAAAAAACTCACTAAATGTGGGGCGGTTGTTGTTTCATGACATTGACATATCAGCTGGTGCAGTAGGATAAAGACCTATTTCTGGTTGTTACTTCACGCGTCACAGCAAACCAGCATTGAAAAGATCATTTGCAATTATGTATTTTAGAAGCTGCCACGAGCAATGGATCAAAATTTTTACATACAAATAATGAAATAATAAAAATGCCTAGTTTCGTTGTTTTCGGATCTCGAAAGCACGATGCATAGAATCTACTGCTAAAACTACATTAAAATTCACCTGATTGTAAATATGTTGATTCATCATCCCCACCCTCAATGGACACAAGGGTATCTGAAAAATAATGAATGTATTTTGTACAAATTTATTGTGCAAATAGAATATGAAAAAATCTGAAATATATCTGCAGCACAAAATGACCTGGGATCCAGTAAAAACCACAAACTTGTCACAGCCTGTATGAATACCTAATGATAGGAGCAAGTATTAGTAGCACAGAAATTTCCTATAGCATGGGAATGAAAGATAACTCACATGTTTTTTTCTCCTGCTTCACATATATCTGATTCAATCGCATCATCATCGAACGGGTTGGTCAAGCAGTTGATCTGATTAGGTATCAAAGCTGTAGAATATATAAGATATACCCCGTTTTCAGCTCGCATTTTGATATAAGCAACTTCCTGGAGTGGATCACCCTCACCCAGACCTTGTGTAAGCGGCCACTTACAGACGAACAGGGCTAGAATTGCTGAAAAAGATAACAACTTTACTGCTCGGCTCAGCCTATCCCAGTTATCACACCCTGGCTTCTGGAGTGGTGGGCATGGATTAGGTTTAGAGACGACGCAGCAACTAAAACTAATTTTGAAAAATAGAAAAATTTGTGGAAACTGTTTTATCAGTAGAAACGTACAGCCCCCTTAAATGATTTAACTCGTATAGTCGTAGTCTCATATTGTGACTTTATTTGGGTATATTTTGATTCAATGTTATAATTTAAATCAACGAATTTGAAATCCTGAACAAAATAGTTTCTACCTAATTGATTGCATAAATTTCTATAAATACTAGTCATTGAATATCAAGTAGAATTAGTGCCGTACATTACAAAAGCTTCAAAATGGCATGTCTGATGGGGAGTAAATTAACAGAATTTCGCTTTTCCAACCAACCTTCTACTCTTTCACTCATTTCATCTCTTGAAATCTTCAATTCTGGCCCACCCCAGTTCCTCGCATGTGTCGCTTTTTGATTGCATTTGCATTTTTGGCTTTATTTTTTATATTTTTCCATGCGTCTCTTAAATTTTTATCCGATCTTCTGCAGTAAGTCCCAGCCGAATTGAATTTGTCCAAAATAGTTTGCCATGCCAAATTTTTTTGTGTCAGAGACATCTTGTCTGTTTTTTTGCATTCCACTGCAGGATGCTCCTCTATCAGCTGAATTAACAGCTGTTTCTCGGCATTTAAAAAGTTTGCACTTCTATTGGTAGCCATTTCAAAAGCACAGGATATATTTTGTTTTACAAAATCTAAAAAAATTACAATATTCATTCTGCAATTAGGTTTTCAACATATCACGAATCCACGACTTTTTGCGGTCCATTGTATTATCAGGGTACAGATTGACCTATGTTTGTTGTGCTATGGGTATGAACAAACCCACATTGATGGATTGACCAAGGTACGAATTGGAATGCCAACCGAAATAAATAATACCGTACCGGTAATCATTAGAAACAGAAGGGAACACTCATCTTAGTAGGGCATTCCACCAGATCAATGAAAATATTGCTGCGGCTCGGTGATTTTCGATTCTTGTAAAATCACAAAAAAGGGTTTTGTTGCATTGTGGATACCGGTATCTCGCATAATTACGGTAGAGTAGCATTTAAATACGATGAAGCTGACAAATTTCACAGTCAAATCAGTCTTTTTCAAAACTCTTGATTGAAATAGGGTACCGGTAGTCTACTCTCTATATATCAGAATTATGTAGCAAATATTAAATTCCCTCCAATCAACAATAGGGGTACATACAGCATAAGTAATCCTGAAAAATCCTTTCATTACCTACCGATCCATATCAATCGATAACGTCCACATCGCGAATATGGTACGCTAGCGTACTGCGTAGGCGGAATCCCTACAGCGCATTCAGCAACCGATAGTAGTGTGCATAGGAATCCCTACAGCGCATTCAGCAACCGATAGTAGTGTGCATAGGAGGCGTATTATAGGCAGCGGCCAAGAGTACCGTAACCCATCATTTTTGAAAATAACCCCACTTAAACCACCTCCGTACCAGGTTTAAAAAACGTTAATTTTAAATCTGGGTTAACTCTGCCGAAAGTTAAACCACCTTTTTGAACTCGAGTTGAACTATCGCTTAAAAGTTAAACCTTGATTATCGGTTAAACTACCTTTTTGATCTCCACCCTTAGTCGGGAATCCCAGCCATTTTATTGATGACGTCATATACGAATGGAAAATCATCCAGTAAAAAGTTTCAAATCTTTATGACGAAATAATGTGAATAAAAACATTATCATCGTCAGTCGCGAACTGAAGACGAGCGTGTTATGGTTGGAACAGGATGGAGATCCAGGATTGGGTGCCCGGCCACCTCAATCGGTAAAGCGTCGGGAAAACGCTTCGAGCTACGCAGGTTCGAACCCCGTGAGGGTGATGATTATATGCGAGAGGTCTGCTGGGAACCTCGACGGTTCACATAGGCGCTGCTTACGGCTTCCTCTACCAACCAGGTCCATACATAGTAAGAAATCTGATATTCCCAAAACTTTCACCTCGGATTCGGAACTGGAGGTAAGCAAACGAGTGTTACTTTCTTTGAAACTTATTACGTGGCACTTTTTTAATTTACTTTATTTCTGGTTCTGTTTGCTTTCCTGATAACTGTGTAATGTGATTGCTATCTTCATTGGTATCGCCTTTTATGTAGGCAGAGGTTCCGAAATAATTTATGTCTAACTGGTCGTGGTTTGCCATATAAGTAAGCTGTATTCTCGACTTTCCTCTCCCGCAGGATCAAAATGATATCCTACCTACCTAAAAACGTATAAATTCGATTAAACCTTATTTTTTCTAGGATTTTTTTATAACGCCGGTAAGAATAATTGGCGGGTAGTTATCTAGGTTCTCCGACTAAAAACAAAGAAATGGTAAATGGTTTTGTGAAATTGGGATCAAACTTCTGACTATTGCGAATAAAAAATTATCATCTTCAGTCGTGAAGTAAAGACGAGCGTTTGTTGGCTGGGACGGGTCGATTGCAGGAAACTGATTCTCATTGATTACCGATGAAGAATTGGATTTATCATGAAAGAATCATCGAATAGTAGAAACGCGAACTTGATTGAGAAGATGAAATCTCTTTAAATTATTGCATCTATCGCAGAACCCAGGTCGTCAGAGAGGGTGTTCGTTTAGTTCAATCGGTGAACAGTTGGAATACATTTCAAGCACTGATTGGTGGCTCAGTCGGTTGAGCGCGATCGTATTGTCCAGAAGGCCGATGGTTCGATGCCTGACCGTTTCACCACCGAGCTTGCCCTTCAGCAAGGCACTTCGCGGGTAGCTGTAACATAGAGCAGATACACAGAGGTCCTTTCATAAGGGTCGTTGGGTATAAGCCCTCCGGTGAGATCACCATAGCTAATAATAAAACACCTAAAAAAATACGCTTCAAGCTCCGCATCTCTGATCATCATGACGCAGGTTCGAATCCCGCGAGGGATGATGATTATTTACGAGAGGTCAGCAGGACGCCGCACTGGATATTCTATCCTATGCGCATTTCCAACGCGCTACCGATCGAGCCATCTGGACTGTTGATTCCCAATTCGCCAATTTTGATGTTTAGATCGTTATCTTTAGGGAAAATATTTTCTCTTGCAAGGCCAATTATGGAAAAACACCAAACATCCAAGGTTCTGAATATGCAACTATGCACGAGCACAAACAAACTGATATTAACAGGCTTTGCTTTGGGTGAATTTCAATTAAAAATGAACACGGAAAAGATCGAGATTGGGGAGCCATAGATAATTCGATCGTAACTATATGTCATCTTTCATTAAATGTTTTTTCTATTTTCAAATAACCTAAATTCTAGTTAATGTGAGTAGCTGTTATTCACCTCATTTAAGCCAAAGACAACATCATATATGATTTTCCATTTATATGAATTTGAACGCTCTTGTCTTCCTGCTGAAAGTCACACGATAATCATATATTTTTGCATCGTGTTTGAGAAGCTTTTGGCCACCTGCTTTAAGTTGCGCCAGTATTAATATATTAACTCGATAATGCTATAAACTCGATCAATGCCAGATCAAACGAGGATGATAAAATAGATTCGACCATTTCAGCACTAGTATCGTGCTCTATGCTTCAAAAACTAAACAAAGCTTTGCCTATAGATAAGCATTGCGAGAAGTGTTGCACAGAGATTAAAATATCGCTTTATCAACAGCTAATATGTGCATGGACTTGAAAGAACTCTTATGTATATAGACCCCTGATGTGAATAGCATAGCATCTTTAAATAGGAAAAATTAAATTCCGTATAGCGGCCCACACACAAGGGCAATATTTCTGCATGAATATATTTCCAATACAATAAATATCGGTTTAGCGCGATCGTATTATCCGGAAGGCCGATGGTTGACCGTTCTACCACCGAGTGTGCCCTTCAGCAAGGTACTTCGCGGGTAGCTGTGACTGGGCAATTAGATTCCGTGATTCGAAGCACGATTGATTCGAATCAATTACGAATATAGTTCATAGGAACAAAAGCTCGTTATCTAAACTAGGATTTTCATTATATAATAACGAAAATTTGATCAAAATCGATTGCATTTCGTCGTTAAAATATGGAAATCGATTCCATTAGTGCCTATTGAAAATACATTGCAAACAATAAATTTCTGCGTTTTCACGATGGAAAGAAGTCATAATAGTAAAAATGGGATATTTGTTATATACATAGAATTAGTGATTCCATCCGATTCGAAAAGTATTCGAATTCCATGTGATTCGGTTTTGCCCAGCCCTAGCTGTAACATAGAACTGATACACAGTCACACAAAGGTCCGTACCTAATGGTCCGTACCCAATACACAATATTATTAATTATAAAAAATGATCTCGCATCATCATTGACAACATATCGTACAGTGTTTTTGGTACGGTAATTCAGGCTACTTTTTGCACCGTAGCCTACTGCATTACTTCCCAACCATGCTGATCAAAGACCAATACATGAGAAAAATGTGCAGTAAACTATAACTTAACCGTGAAGACACAAAGTTTTCCGTCCAAAATGATCCGGACGTCTTGCAATAATGCAACAAAAATAAAACATGAACTATTCCCGAAATAAAATTGAACTGCAATAAAACTTTGGTAAGATATCATATGGTAGCAAAATACGATATATTTCATCTGTATGCGCCTTATAATAAAGAATATAGGTCCCAAATATATATATTGCACCGCAATGAAAATATTGCTTCTGTGCGTGGGCCGCTTACTAAGAATAAATATTTCTTCACTCTTTGTCCCTGACCAATGCCCAGTACCAGCAATCACCTATAAACGGACAGGGTTAGAGTTGTCTAAAAGAGTTTATTTGCCCGAATATTGAAAAATACAATATATACATAAAGTTACAATAAGGAGGGATTCCGAAGAACGAAAATTCGTCATCAAGTCAGCAACACCCCCAGCCCTGTCTAGATACAACATGGGACCCGATCAAAGGTCGCAAGAAGCCAGTGGTCAGAGACCAGGGCTATATCTAAGTCGAGGCCAGCATAGTTGGTTGAGACATTGTGGTGCAAATTAAACTAATCACACAGATTACTTATAGCTGTAATTTAGTCAGCAAAGTGTTAATTTATATAAAAAAGAGATCGAGAGTAAAGAGTAATGTTCATCCAGAATTAAGCTTCGTTAGACTTTACCTATGGAGCAGGCGATCAGTAAATGTATCTTGTCAAGCATGGGCCACAAGTTGTTGAAAAGATACGATCACATTCCAGTGCGACTTTGCCTACCCAAGCTTTCACATCCTAGTTTGAGTGTTGGGCATGAATTAACGAGCAGGACTCGCCGGGACTCTAAATCCAAATATTCAGCCTGCGATGCCAACATGATAACCACTAGGTCATCGAACCCACAAATTATATATATAATAATAATAAAGGGAAATTGACAGGAATAAAAATTTGTTGCAGCTGGCCTTTAGAAATCAATACCAGGAACAAATCGTATCATTTTTAATTTCCCATTCCAACAAAATCTTGATCCATCCGTGACTCAACCAAAAATGTTTGGAAAATATTTTTAGAGTGGTATAGTATATAACATGTTTTGACAAGCATGGGTCACTTATCGCGCCGTTATGCAAAATAAAAAAGTTAAAAACATGTAACAAAAATAATTTGGAGCAATTTTATACCCGAATTGTACAAACCCTTGAAGTCTGTATCTAAATCAATTTCTGAACCAATGAATTCTCATCTTTATTTACTGCAAAATTTACGAATGAAACCAAAAGTATATCATGATTTCCCTGCAAAAAAATATATGAAAAATGGAAATATATTTGGATGAGGACATCTCTAGTCTAGTTTTGGTACAAGATGAATAAACGTGATTAAATCGTTGAAACTTCGTTAATATTAAATTAAATAATCATAATTTCTCTAAATCAACTATGAACAATGAATGAATAACTCAAATACAGTGGTAGAATATTGTTCCTCGAAATTAGAGGGACGAATAAAGGGTCAAGAAGAATTTGTGTCCAAACTAAAAAACATTTGGTTGTCTGAGCACTGCTAATTTACTGACAGTGGTTCAAAGGTTATTGCGCTCAACACTTAGCCCCATAACCTTGATGTGCGAAATAACCCACTTTGAATACAAAGTTGAATAAAATAGTAGAAACTATAAAAAAAGCTCAGAAATATAATATTAGATGCAGTTCAATTCCATAATAATGGAGAATGAAACAAATTTCAGAAAAAATTAAAGTGCATAAAATAGACTGAATATTGAAGGAAAAAATGTCGATGTAAAGTTCAGTTCAGGTCTTCATTCCCTTAGAGGAATAAATCAACAGTCGCTTATACTACAAGATCTACTAAAATGTAGTGCCACCAACGGCACTTTAGATGGAAAAAAAGGGAAAACCAAATTAAACTACTATCGATGAGTGCAGTGAGTGTTATGTGTCCTGGGCTATGGCAAAACTATCAACCATTTTCTATTTGAAAACTCCCAAGATCTTTAAATGTAATGGAGGGTAGAAAAAAATATCGCAGGTAAATTATGTTTAAAAATACAGAATTTAATACAGTTATATATAATAGTGAATTACATGACTATTTGTGGTCCCAAAAGTTTTAATGCAGCGTTTTTCTATAGTGTTCCTTGCCTTCGAAGAGAGACTGGATGGGTATGTCTTGGGATGGGGGATGTGGGTTCGGGTGGATTGCCGTAAAATATTTCAATTTCATTGATATTTTCACTGATTTCATGTTTTTTTTTTAAGATAAATTACATTTTCTATGCTGCACAGTTTGCACAGAACATGATTTCACTGCTCAGAGTATAAAATAATTATCGATAACTGTAATTTGTGCTCAAACAATCTATAGAAGATTTTGGTTTAAAGAATTGAACTAGAAAATAGGACGGAAAGATGCGGTTGGTGAAAGTATTTCTTAAAATTCACATGTAAACAAAGTCAGAAGCAACAACTGAAAGAAACTAACCAACGTCCACTGATATGATAAAGAACTGCAGCATAATATATGGAACCAGCATCTACACCCCCAGCGTGAAAATCGCATGCAGAACCACTATGGTACAGTAAAGTTCGTGGTATCTGCCCTGGGCAATGTTAAAACCATCTACCACTTCTTTGCTTCACTTTAGTCGCCTCTTATGACATGCAGGCACACATTGGCAAAAATAAAACATTGTTTGCACATCGCTGATGAAGCAATTAGAATCACTACGCAGGAAATATGTTAGAACTATTCTGAAGTCCGTACCTACAGGGCCGTAGAAGAAATGCTACTTTGGAAATACTTTGGAATCACTTGCCTTCCACTGCTTTCCTGATCATGTTGATCTGCACAGCAATGCACAGGAAATGATTTGTTGCCAACTTTGACAGTGAAATCAGAAAGAAAGTTGTTTCCTCTCAACCTATTGAGTGATGACATAAAAACATCGGATAGTGTGGCTCTTGCAAGCTTTGTTGCTTCAGGATCCATTTTTATATATAATTTACATATAGATATATATTTATCAAACAGCTGAAAAATTTAATGATGCAAAATATATTGGATCAGTTATTGATAAATAGTGATTGGAGAATATGCAATCAAGTCTATAATAATTCTATAAACCAGTTTCAAATTAATTGCATAACTAAGCTAAAATGTTATAGGGTAAATATATAAGGTATAACACAAGGAAATTCGAAAATATTTTTCTGATTAGAGCAGTATTGCATATAACATGTTTTGTCAAGCATAGGTCACTGATGGATCACGCCGTAATGCAAAATGAAAAAAAGTTGAAAACATGTAACAGAAATAGTTTGGAGCAATTTTAGAACATATTCGTTTTATATCCGCATTGTACAAATTCTCATCTTTATTTATTGCACAATTTACGAATAACACCAAAATTATATCATGATTTCCTGCAAAACAAAACAAAAATATATCAAAAAACAAAATTACTATGAGAATTCTAGAATATCTGGCTATTTGGCTGAGAAAATCTCTAGTCTAGTTTTGGTACGAGATAAATAAACATGATTAAATCGTTGAAACTTCGTTAATAGTAAATTAAATGATTATTATTTCTCTAAATCAACTATGAACAATGAATGAATAACTCCAATACAATAGTAAAATATTGTTTCTTAAAATTAAAGTGACGAATAAAGAGTCTGTCAAGAAGAATTTGTGCCGAAACTAAAAACCATTTGTTTGTCTGAGCACATTGAAACACTGCTAACTCACCTACAGTGGTTCAAAGGTTATTTGGGTCAACACTTAGCCCCTTAACCTTGATGCGCAAAATTACTTTGAATACAAAATTGCATAGGAAATATAAAAAACTATAAAAAGTATAGAAATGCAATATTTGATGCCGTTCAATTCCATAATATAGGAGAATTAAACAAATTTCAGAAAAAAATTATTAAAATGCATAAAATAGACTGGATATTGAAGAAAAAATGTGAATTTAAAGTTAAATTCAGGTCTTTTCAGTTCACTTAGAGAAATAAATCAACAGTCACTTATATTACAAGATCTACTAAAATGTAGCGACACCAACGACACTTTACGTGGAAAACATCAGAAACCAAATTGAACTTCTATTGATGTGTGCAGTGAGTGTTATATGCCCCGGACTATGGTGAAATCGTCTTATCGCTCATGTTAAAAAAAACTTGCAGAATCTTTTTGAACGAATTACGTATAGAACATATCGGTGGAAAATTATGTTAAAAATACAGAAGGGATATTCATTAGCACTAACAAGTTGTCAAAGTGTCGGAATTGCCAAGTTTCCTTTCCTTCCAGTACATATTCTAGAATTTTTGAAAATCTAGATGATTATTTTACTCTAGAGCAAAGCTTGCTCCAATAGTCTCAATGGTTTTCAAATTCACATTTAAGCAAAGTCAGAAACAGATGCATCATCAGTGGGAAAATCCCATGCAGGACTGAACTGCTTCAGTTGGGTGAGATGATGACGGACGGATATACGACAAAAATTTGGCGCTGTCATGTCGTTATTGAATTGATTGAAATTCACAACTCAGTGTTGTGAAAGTTGCTGTTCCCCACAATGACATCATTAGACTTGGGCTACAAAAACAGCACAATCATGCTTTCACACTGAAAGTTGTTGTAGTGATGACGAACACAACCATAGTACTGTATTGATTTACAATGTCACTTTCTTATCCCCTTTGCCCTCAATGCGTCACGAACTCTACCAGAATGGTCGGATCGACCCTCTCATTCCTGTGAAAATAATAGGTAATTAAAGATTCACTCTTTCAAGTTCAAAATCAACATTCACTTGGAAGCAACTAATATTCACCAATATGACAGAGAGCTACATAAAAAAGAAAGAATTAGCAATTGCACCCTGAGCAGAAACATTACATACAAATTTAGTAGAGTGCACCAAGATTGAGACAGTGATGGGCTACAACTTTGTATTGCTTATGACAATTAGGAATTTTGCTGCAGAATGAATGCGATTTGGGTGATCGACCCCCCCCCCCCCCCCCCCCTCTCCCATCTTTGCATCAGACTCTTATTTTAATTAATATTCTTCTTTTTTTAGAAATTCATGCTTGTGAGAGAATATCTCCCTTCCACCATAGTTTAAACTACCAGTACTCACCTATTAGTTATATGTGGGATCTCTGTATTCCATACGATCCGACCTTGACCAGGGCTGAATACTTGGATCTTGAAAAGTAATCCTGCCTTGAATGCTTTCCTAAGCATCTTATATGTAAGATCTCTTAACAATGGGAATGCAAACCTTGCAGGCAAATGATATTCAGTAAATTCTGCTGCTTCATATGAAACACCCTGGAAGAAAAATATTAATAATTCATTATTAAATATGCACGGGCCACTGATAATATATAATACTTCAAAATAGAAAGTGAACACAGGCATGGACCAGGGATAAATTACATAATTTATAAAACTTTAGTGATCATTTAATCAATAGCCAAGTATGGGGAGTAGATAAAGCAGTGGTTAAATTTACAGAAAGACTGTTCATATTATCCTGGTAAATGATACACATAAATATCAGACTTCCGGCATCATTCTTGCATAAGAATCCTGATTTAACGGCGACTTAATAATATTTTCTCCGGGTTCCCGTAACGTGCATTATTTTCTTCAGACGGACAAAAAAGTCTCAAAACCATCGAAACTGCTATTTCATAACAGTATTGATGATTTTAAATCGATAAATATAGTAAATATATAATTTATCATTCAATCAACTAAACTTACCTTCAGGTTCCCAGCAGGAAATGAGTAGGTGATGGCAAGAGACCCTCCTGCAAATATTCTCTCTGATGCATATGACATCTTCCCATCAGATGGTTGTTGGTCGATGATCCATGGATAAGAAGGTGTCAATTCTGAATCTGGATAAAATTAATAAAATCAATTTTAATCATATACTAGTCTACTTTAAACTATTTTTCCTTTAAGTAAAAACATGTTCGTATTATTAACATTGGCCAAGCATGGGAGCACGGTAACAGAATATGGTTTTACTTCAGGTGTCTGAAACATTCATGTCATTTTCTTCGGATAGAAAAAGAAATCTTTGAACCACCAACACACATATTTTACAGCATGATTATCTACACCCGCATTGTGGTATTTGGTTGCTTCCAAATGCTCAAAATCTGACATTTTAATCTTCTAGAAGGGAATTTGACGTGGAATGATCCTTTTTTTAAATTTTCTTCTGATGGGAACTACTTTCTTTGGGCAAAAGTAAAGAAAATTATTCATCAGAAAAGAAAACATAGCCTCTGAACCACTTGTGCAATAGAATGATTGAACAGTATTATATATTGCTGTATAATTCACATACTACTTTTGTTCTACTAA
>CAVMBJ020000038.1:0-59900 GCA_963675895.2 Styela plicata
AGTCACTGCACCCCGAAGCTCAAGTCAAGTCGAGTTGGAGGGCCCACGAGTTGCGAGTCGAGACCAAGTCCTGCCAAAATTTAAATTTAGAGTTTCGAGTCAAGTCGAGTGCACTGCACTTTTCTGTCCCCAAGTCAAATCGAGTCATATATTTACGAGTCGCTAGCCGATTTCTAAATCTATTCAAAGGCAATGACATATTATTTGTCACTTCTCACCTTTTAAGTCCCCAATTAGAATCATCACATGTTTTCGCCAACTCGATTTCTGTAAACAGATCATATTTGTGAAATTCACAACATATTACCAGGACACTTTGCAAGTTCATATAATATTCTTCAATAATTGTGGCAGTCAATGAATGATACCACCTTTCATATTCAGGAACGAATTCCTGTGAATATCATAGTTAATTATTCCGATATATATACGATACATAAGATTGTATTGTATTACATTGTGAGAGAAATGCGTTTTAATTACGGCACATTACTTTTTGCAGTGATTGTATATTTTCAAAAAGCCTTGCTAGTGAGATTTGCTATTTTACTGCTTTCTTCAAGAGTGTTCAATAAACCACTGAATAACCACACTGTCAAAAAATTATTTTTGTATTCCAACGTAGATGCTTGCACATTACTGGTCACTTAAGTGCTAAAGAAAAATTTGAATTTCTCTTGTCGCACATTTTACATCTGAAGCTCTTCCTCACATATAAAACAAATGTTTGTACTTGGACGGTCTTTTTGAATTTTTAAGCAATTGGAACTATATTCGGATAATGTATTTGTTTCGTTTTACAAGTCGAAAATTTTTATCTACTAATAACGCTCTTCTATTTCACGTTGAAGAACACGGACTCTCTCAGCTTGGGTTGGTGTTCGAAGATGTGGTTTTTCAATTTGACCGAATCTTCCCGGTTTTGGCTGAAATGTAACGCTGTAGCTAAATGGATCTGAGATTAGGTTGTTATTTCACAATATTCTATTTGAAATTTAAACATTTCAAATTTTCCACCAGTTTTATTTTAAAAGTAAAAATTGTCTTTTTGTTTAAAAACTGGAAAGCGTTGCCCACATATTTCCTATATTTTTAGTACAGTCAAATCATGCTGTATACCTTTACGCTTTCTTTAGTTTGACTTCCAAGGAATGGAGTAGACTTGGATGGAAAACGATCGAAACGACGACCAGATATCTTAGGTTTATTCTGCAAAAGAAGAAGGAGAAATGTTGCAAAAAAAAATTTATACCCTCCCCTAGGTGAATGTGCCACACTAGCGCCTATATATTTCCTACGCTGTTCAAACTTTTTGCCGTAGTATTTTCCAAACAAAACAAATTAACCAAATATGTCTATTCGGATACGCAACTTAATATCTACTTGTGTGTGGCTCATACTCATACAATCCATCAATGAAGTTAAGCAATAATAAAATATAAAATAACTGCGAGTCAGATGTATACAAAAGAGCAAATACAAAAAGGAGGGAAAAAATTCAAATGATAGATTACCCCCAAAAACAAGTATAAAAGAAGCAAAATTGTTGCGGAAATGAGCGACCTTTCCTCTGAAAAAAAAAAGCGTAACTCGCTATGCGCATTTTTTCAACTTCGAGTAACCGATAGGTTGTTCCGCTTAGTCTTGAAGCATGCGAGGTTAACATTATTTTTCGATTAGTTATCTTTAAAGTGATAGCAGAACATAATATTCGTAAGGCGTTGCAATTAGAGATTTACCGATATCTATACCGATGCCTATACTTTAAAATGAGCTGAAACCGATTTCACCTATAGTCAATATTGCCGATACCGGCGGATACCGATACTCATTTTCAATATTTTTAAATATGCTCAAAGTACATCCTCAAAGTTAAAATTTTCCAAACAAATTAAGCAAAATTCTCATAAAACAACCACTAGCAAAGAAACACACCCACAGTGGATGAAATGAACTTGCAGCATCAACACAATAAAATTCAAAACAAAAAGTATTGAACTGGATATCAATAGAAACATTCAGAAGCAACTGCCAAAATTAACGACAGCACTGAGACAAACAATGAAGAACAAATTTTAATCAAATTATTTCGCTATAAAATAAAAATTCTTGATTTGGAAAAATTTACCAAATCACAAAAACGAGATAAATTTTTAAATTTTGTATGTTTGTACGTATGTTTGCGCAATTCTTAAGTCTATATCCATGATGTCTATGATGGTGATTAACCATGTCTCGAACTCAGTATGTCAAACCTTTCATGCAATCACAAAGTGAAAGCACAAACAAAGTAACAGAAAATGAAAGTAATAAATAAAATGTTTTTTTTAAAAATAGTCCACACGAGAAGCGCGATAGATGCTAAACCATGATTAGATCAAATATACTATATGATTTTATATATTTGCCATTCTACCTATACTTTAAGCCTTAAATAAATTAAACGAACATTTTGTACATGGACCGACCTTTTGTGCGATTCACTTTCTCTACAAATCACCAGAGTTATTCGAGTTTTGTTCAGACAATTTGCACTTATGCGGTATTTAAATTATGTTTCTGTTGATATTATTATCTATTTAACTTCGTTTGTCATCTGTCAAACGAATGAATTTGATTGAAAAAGCATGACTTTATGGTCGCAACTTTTTAATCTGCCATACTGACGTGATAACCTTCATTCATTGATCACATGATTACATAAAATAACACTTCTGTTTGTATGAAATTTTTAATTGATTATTACCTTCAATTTCTTTTAGTTGTGAGGTGTTTTTTATTAGAAAGAAACACATTTTCAAATAACTCTGTGCTTTCTCTTTCCAGTCTGTCCATATTTGCTTTGCTCAAATATTTTGCACGAGGTTCTTCCACATACTTTGCTTTGCTTTTGATTATTAACTGTGGATCTGCTGTACCCTCGCACTTTAGCTGGGAACAGTAATCGAATAATGTGAAGAAAAAAAATTGAAAAATATAAAGAGCACACACATCCAAACACATCCAAATTCCATGTAGGTAGGGTGGAATGCCAACCAAATAAAAAATTTCATTTTGTATGAACCGTCGTCAGTCGTGAGATATCGCATTTTGTCTCGCATTATAAGGAAAATTGTTTAATAATACAATTTTGAAATTTTTTAAAAGGGCTTAATTGTAAAGACCTTTTGCTGTTTTCATTTTTATTCCATAAAAACAAGAGTTTAACCTTTTGGAAGCAATACCGAAGTATTATTGTTCAGAACAAGCTGTTTTACACTAAATGCATTACTAAATTTAAACAAGAAGCGTTTCCTGCCAATTGATAAAATGTATACACAAAATATTGTTTGTATATTTTGCATTTGGTGATGCTATGTTGTTAAATATTGGATACTTTGCTAATAATAGAATCTTCAAATTACACCCTTTTCGAAAAAGCTCGCCTATTAAGAATTTACCACGTATGAGGTATTAATAGAGATGAAATCCATCGGTAGGTAAATAGAAGAATAATTGAACTGCCAATCCTATGCTAGTTCCTTACCTCTTGTATGCGATCTTTAAACTCATAAAATGCTTCGGCAGTGTGCTTGGCCTTTGTTACTTCAAATGCTCTCTGAAATCAAAAATAAATTGTTTTTAAAACAGTACGTGCTGATTCAAAGCTATGTTTATTTTCATAATTACGCCAAATTATTTTCCAAACTGCCAATGTAATAAGGACATAACAGGATCTCCTCATTCTTAATAGTTTTTCAGAGAAAACAGCATAAAATTTCTATATCTCTCGATAATTTCCAGTTCTTTTGTCAGAATTGCCGATGGTAAATTACACTGTAACAAAAGTGCAGTAAATTTACTGGTCATTTGCCGTAATTGAATATTTTCAAAATTTAAAAAAGACCTTTTTGATGAGATTTATGTCAATTATGGACTGTTGATAGACCGCATCTTGGCGTTCCATCAACAGCCCAATATTTGGCCAAAAAAGTTAATTTTAAATTTTTTTCAATACCGCCAAGAAAAATTGCTGTCAAGGACTAGAGATTTTGTTGCATTTTTTATTACAGAGCAGAGAATAAGGGTGACTATTTCCATATTACGATGCGATTACTCGGATTACTATATGCTGGATGTATGGTGTAAAGCATGCTATTAATTGTTTTGTAAGTATTAGGGCTTTATACATGTGGCTCATTGCGCCCAAATGTTTGGGGAATTCTTTTACAAAGAAATACGTTTATTTGGCATTGGACAAACTTCAAAGTAAAAATAATATTCACCCTCAAACCCTTCAGTTATTTTTCTTGATTGTTTCAAAATGATCTTCACACTTTTCTTAAAGATGTTTCCTAAAGTTTTCTCTGCAAACACGATCCCCCATATTCTGTGCAGAAGTGATCCTGCGCACCGAGACAAACTTAGCTTCACTATGTCCTCTCTTGATTTTGCTTTCTTTGACGTAACAGCTGCTGTCGAAAACCGACTGAACGTGAAAAAAAATCTTTTGTGAGTCAATAAATATCACCACAGTTCTCAGTCTTAGCGATTTCGTATTCTATAATAATACACAATAAATAATATTACTTTCCATCCAATCATTAACATGGAAATATCTTGACAGTACGATACATCATAGTGCTATTGTAGACAAAAATGATACTTTTATTTTGGTATAAAACTGTGAACTTTTCTAGTGACATTTTCCGTAAAATATGAATTTCTCATAGATCTTTTAGTGTCGGGGAGGCGATCGAAAAACATTTTGGTCTTTTCTATTATTAAAATAAATAACGCTTGTCAAAAGGACATCAGTGCAATAAGACAATCAAATGACAAATTGGCTCTAATTCTGTTTGGCGCAATCTCCTAACATACGCAAGAAAATAACATTTTTAACGTTAACTTATGTGAAATGGCTGCTAGACTTATTCAAATTCAATATTCAATTTAGCTCATACCCTAATAATTTCCTGCATCGTTACGATAAATGATCTGATAAGTCTGTTGAGGTAAAATAGTTTTATTGGTATAGTATTCATTCATTTTTATTACGTAAATTAGAATTGTTGTAATTAAAAAATAAATGTTTTATGCGTAACTACGATACTGAATGTATTCATGTTCATGTGTTCGAGGGTTTTTATTTTCCAAATAATTGCTTCAACTCGATTTATTAAAAAAAATTAGGTCTTGTCTCCTACAAGACAATATTTCAATGGAAGACAAGAAACGTATTATCAATTATAATAAACATTTCCTTTGAAATCTTAACTTTTCATGACTGGGTATGCCAATCATACGTGCAGAGAAATCGCATTAATGGCCAGTGAAACAAATATTCTCCCTGCTATATAAAGAAGTATTCCTCACATCAGTACGGCGATTGATCGCCGCTGATTAGGCTAACTAACTACCATAGGTTAATCACCCAACCACACGCACTTCAGATTATTTGAATTGGTTTAATTTGAGTCCGCGTCTTTTGAATCTCTAGTACGATCGTGTTAGGTATGAGCCACAGATGGGCTAAGGGCGCAGGTGTGTGGCTTTAATGAATAACTGGGACTGAATTTCCCACAAAATTAATTGAGAAGTCATGGGTTGGGAATAGGCAGGTCAGAGTCAAATTTTACCAAAAGCGATTGCATTTTTTTGTTAAAAATGAAAACTTCAGTACATTTTGTAAGAATTTGTTCCTATGAACGATCCACGGTTGATTCGAATATATTGTGAGGGGCGGGTTGGGAATAGGCAGGTCAGGTAGAGGGAGGTGGGTTGGGATATGCAGGTCAGGTAGGGTGGGTGGGCTAGGGATAGGCAGGTAAGGTAGAGTGTTGTGGGTGCATTTCAGGTGATGGGCTGGGGATAGGGAGGTCAGAGTCAAATTTACCAAAAGAGATTGCATTTATTTTGTTAAAAATGAAAACTTTAGTTCATTTTATAAAAATTTGTTCCTATGAACGATTCACGATTGTTTCGCAAAATATTATGATTTGAATCACCGAATTGAATTGCCCAGCCCGAGTCATGAGCTTAGCTTAGAGTGGTACGTGGGCTTGGATTAAGTAGTCGGAAGTGCCAAAACTGCAACCTGGAACCTTCAATCTGCAATGACAGCTGATGACCATTAGGCCATTGCTAAATATCTACAGTAGATCAGAGCTAGATTATTGGGATTATTATGTAAAATATTAGAGTCATTGCCTTGCACTGAACATTCCACTAAAATTGTGATTGATGATTCATGCCGATGAAAAAAAAAATTTATAATGTTTTTCGCGTCGTGTGGAGAGCCAAGTCAAGACTTTTATTTCTTTTTCTATTGTTTCCTACATTTTTATATATAAGTCAAAATCCTTGATATAGTTATTCTTTTTTTGAAAAAAGAATTGGGTAAGAATGAGGAATGCTGAAAGTTAAAAATTTGTCTACAGTAACAATTTTAAACTTGCGTTTTTTTCTTTAAAGCATCTTGGTAAAACTTGGTAAGGCCGGAGTACTCAGAGTAAGAAAAGCTACGTTGACATCCTCCTATGTTTTGTGATCAAACAGTCTATTGGTTTTAATTATCAATAATCATCATCTGGGTATATATTATCAATAGGGCCATCTAAAGTTTGATGATAATTTTTTCAATTTGGTTTGTTGGTGTAGAATAGCATGACGTGACGACTTGATAGCATGACTTGAGTGAATTAGCAGCTATGCAGCAAAGCTTGCGTTTTTTTTTCCAAAAATGAACTTGGAATGATTACTTAGCGCAATGCAATTGATGGATAGCTGTATTATGTTATTTTATTCTGCTTTTCATTGGTGCAGGCAGTGGCTTATTAAGAAACTTTGAAAACTTTGAAAGAGGGAGGGATGGGAGCAAAATTAGAAAAATTATGCTTTCACGACTTGGGACGTTTGAACAGCGTTTATTATCGCATATCGCGATAAAGATCGCGTAGGAGAGATGCGATTTAGATAGGTGATGTTCCATAGTAGGAAAAATAAAATAAGTCGGGAATACGTGCTGGTCTAGAATAACCTTTAATAAAAAATAATAAATAAAAGTTTAAAACACCAGGTGCGTCCGCCCATCCAACCCAACACGCTCACACTTCAAAATTTTATATAATAAAACACGAACCTAATTATTAAAGGCTAGTTCATGCGTTTCTTGTATTTTGGAGCGTTGCAAGCGTGTGTGACGATACTGATTTTTTGGTATATTTCTTACTGCCTTGAGTTTATGTTGCGGCGACACTTCTCTAAATTTTGGTCCATTCTTTCCTGAATTGAGCCATATAGCGATTGAGAGTTCAAAGGTCACTACTTGATATATTACCACGTTGCTGGTAAGCGACTTCCTCTTTCCCCACCGGCCGCCTTGGCGGTGAAAGGGTCGTCCTATTATTGTTTCAGTCATTGTACTAATGTTTGTCTGTTGCCGTTTCAATACATTTGAATCATCCTCGACAAACCTTATTGTGGGTTTTTGCAGTACACAGGAGTCTTCTGAAAGCGTTTTATGGGTTACGTGCTGGCGAGCACTGTTATTTTTTAAAACCTCCACGCTGCACTTGGAACAAACAAACACGGTGGGCAGAATCGATTACGGCGATGCTTTATCAAGAGTTCCATTATACTATTTCTGAAGTGTTTGTTAACTCGTGGATGTGACAGAGATTATAATAACGTGAAGAGGCACAAAGGTGCAGTCAAATCCATCTTGCGTCCACGTTTCAGGAAATCAGTACATTAGTCCTATAAGTAGCCGACACATCAATATGCCAATGTCGCATTGGTGCATCTAAATTTCGTCCTGTTTAAAACTTTTTTGCGATGAAGAAGTATGATCTCTATATATATAAGTTTTGATAGAAGCATTAAATGCCATTTTGTGTTTCTGATACTGAAAAAGTGTACAAAAAGTTTAAAATCATCAAAACTGCTGTAACATAACGACGTTTTTTACTTTCAATTTACTCTCATTGCTATAATTGCATCAGGTAGTAAATATCTCTTATGATTTTCTAGCAAATTATTTGCTATGAATTATGCACGTTTGGCTTTATTTTCAATGCGTTTGATTTTGTGCAAGAGCAAAAGTCGCTGATAAATTCGACCATTGGAAAATATTCAAATAAACATATGTGAAATTTATAGATATCAAATGTGATTTCGCTCAAACTAGTCCTGATATGTTATGTTTGAGTCACAGATAGACAACGCGGTCTCTCTGTGTCTAATTTATGGCAACATAAAATATTAAAATGTGAAAGATTCGAAAAGAGCAGTCGAAAAAGTTCGATATGGTTGGAAAACCGTGTCACCAGGAATTCGGATTTGTCACAACTCCTTAGTATTCCTATGTCACCAGTGATGCGGATTTGTCACGACTCATGAGTATTCCCATGTCACCGGGTATGCGGATTTATCCCAACTCATGAGTATTGCATGTCATTGGGCATGCGGATTTATCACAATTTATAGGTATTGCATGTCATTGGGGATGTCGATTTGTCATTAGAGAAGCACCAATACCACTTTTTTCGCCGATACCGATACTTTAAAATGAGCCGATCCTGATAATGCCGATGATCAAATTTCCCAAGACCGCCCGATTTCGATACTTCAAAATGAACCGATTTAGATACTGCCGATACTCTAAATTTCCGAAACTGACTATTAAAGATTATTCAAATTAGGTCAATAGTGATACTGCCGATAATCAAAATTGCCGTTACCGGTCAAAACCGATTCTTCAAAAAGAGTCGATACAGAAACTTCTGATACTCAAAATTATTGATTACGCTTAGCTTTAAAATTAAAAATGTACTATATACTAGTGGCAAAATAATCCCCGACAAATTTATTGATACTATAACGTCATCATTTGTATTTAAGATGATGTGACAGATTGCGCTAAATTGAAATGTTATTTTGCAAATTTTAAGGGCATATTTTACTATATTTTATTAATTGTGCTTCATAACACTATTATTATTGGAAAATGGAAGGTTTGCAAAATTCAATTTAAAAAAAAAATAGAAACTAAAATCGATACGTATTTTTATTAATGCGAATATCGCTAGGTTATCAGAAAAACGAATAAGTTGATGTTAATCAAGTTAGACCAAATCCATAGACTTAAACGTTCATGTTGTGCTTCCTAAAATGATTTTTTTACGTTTTACTCTTCAGTTCCAAAACATCACTTCTACATTTAACACACAAAGCGACGCAAGATTAAATTATTTATTTCTCAAATTAACAAAATTTTTGACAATGATTTGTAATATTTTTCACTACTTCACAAATAAAATAGATTTTTATATTTGATCATATTTTATATTTGACTCCATCGTACTATATTTGACTCATAATTACAATATTACAATACTCAGGCCTATCACGGGTTTGCGGAATTGTCACAGCTTATGAGTATTCCTTCGTCACCGCGGATGCGGATTTGTCACAACTCATGATTCCCCCTATGTCACCAGGGATGCGCATTTTTCACCAACATCTTAAACCGATGACGTTATCATGAGTATTAATATGCAACAGTGGATGCCGATTTGACACAGCGCATTAAGTATGGAACGCACCATGTATGCCATGCGATCCTAAATATATTGAAAACTGGGAAATGATTAAAAAAGCATTAATTTTTCTTGAACTAACAGTCCTGATATATTGCATCAATATTGCTTCCTTTCCAAACATCTTATTTTCCCAAGTATGAACTTCTGAAAATCAGCGCGATTCATCAGTGATTCATACTTTAAAAAAGTCAACATTGTTGGGCAAATGATTTCCTACTGGGTTTTTAAAAGTATATGCCAATGTTGCAGTTTATCATTGCTGCTTCCCTTTTAAAAAAATATTATTGCATTTCCTCTTATTTTCAGTTGTCCCGCATGACGTTGATCCCGGATCTGACAAATAAATCCCGTAAGTCTAAAATGATATTTTCCAGCTCACTTGGTTTTCACTAATATTCACCTCCGCTGCAAAGATCTAGCAAAAAACTTATTCCAACAAATGCATAACAGTTTAATTCAGAACAAGTTTTGTTTAATTTTTATTACCAAAATTGAATAAATATTTTCTATAATATATATATATATATATCTCATTTCATACAAAAGTAATACAGAAGATTTAGTTTAACTTTTAGTAAAATATTTAAACATATTTTATTAGAATTTTAATTCTTGTATTTTTAATCTTATGGCAAATTTTGTATTGATAATAAAATTTTCCGTTATTTTTAACTTCATTTTAATGATTTCAAAATGAGTGAAATGTTATATATTTATGGGACGAGGCGAATTATCAAAGCATAACTTCAAATCATCATTAATCCAGTGATAAAATAGAAAATAATCAATGACTAAACAAAATAATAACATATTAAAATGAAATTGATTGTATCAAAGAATTTGATTTTTTTTAATACAAATTACAAAACTACAAACTACAATAATAATCTCTTTCATACTGGTTTTACGGGGATTTTACTTAAGTGAAGAACTACAAAAAGAAGCAAGACAGCAAATTTATAATTAGATAAAGTTGTATTGCGATGAAATTAAATCTACGATATATCTCAGAACTTATCTTAGAAATTTTGAACTAGCCTCTGTGACTTCGATATTATAATTATATATTTAAATTGTAGGAGTCAGATACGGATATAAAACTGTTCGGATATCACTGATAAAAAATCAGGAAACACAAACAAAATCTTAAGTAATATGTGGTACCTTTCAGAAGTGACAAATATCCCTATAAATATTGGGAAAAAAACAACACTCCAGGCTTTGGTATCCGATGTTTTGGCATCGATATCGGCTTTAAAATAGTCGAATGTCGCTACTACCGACATTTTACGGAATGGGCCAAATACGCAGAACCACAAGACTACTTTGAATTAAGAAACAAAATAAGTACAATTTATCTATGTTGGTTATTTATTGGCAGGTAGGAATATAAACAACACAACTTCAAATATGTTCTATATATATTGGAACTGCAAAAATCTCACATATCTTAGGACTACAAACAGATGTAGAAAACAACAAAAAAATATTTGATAATGTTAATCCAAGGTTCGTTGGGATTCATTTTTGATAATGTCGCTTTTGGCAAAACTGAATGTTCAAAAAATAATAATGTTAGGATATGGCATACACACAAATAAATCCTTTGAAATGACGAAGCGAAATTGCAATGTTGAATCATTTTATTAATGAAGTGTTCTGAGAGCAAGGCTGCAAGAAGCGCTAAAAACAAACTAACTGCAACCTATATGATGAAAAGCTAAGTTAACATTTTTTGAGGAACTCGGAATTATACTGAAGTGCAGTGAGTGGTATTTACGTTGAACTATGTTTAAAGTATATACCACTTCATCCCAATATGATAATTATGACGTCGTCGCCACATTAATTTTTTTAATTATCGCGCCATTTTCGGACACATCAGGACGCCGGATCTGTTAGTCCTGTTAACTAATCACGGTGGTCAATGTAGGAATTTTAAAATTGTTTTAAGAGAGATTGACTTTATTTGCGATAATCAAGCCCAAAATTTGAATAAAATACTGGGTCTAATTACTATAAAATTATGATATATCACTACATTGTTTATATAAAATTGCCTGACATAATGACTCATGCTTCTTTACCAAAAATTGGATGGCAAATTCCTTCTAAATCCCTTTTTGCTTGCTGTAACTCTGATAGATTTGTGCTGTCCTGCAAAAGTAAGTGTGTGGAATTTTAATAAAAATTATACTTTAACTCAATTATCATTAGAAATATATTCCATACAAGTCGACCGATTAAAATATCTATATTCAAGTATGAGCTCTTCTTTAATGAAGCCATATGCGAGCAATAGCAGAAGCCAACATGTCGGATCCCATGAAACTGAATCAACATTTTAAGGTTCAGTGAGTATATGCCCTATAGCACGAGAAAAAAACAATAACCATGCTTTTGTGTCTTTTTAATTGCCTATTACGACAAGCAGGGATGACAGTAGGACTATTTCCTCAATCTAATCTTTTTAAATTTGCACATCATGTATATTTTGCGACTCTTTCGTGACTTTATTATTGCTTCATAATTCTATTCAGCTTATAATTATATTACGACTTTTTTTAGAAAAACAAAAACACAAAATTCGAATTTTTGAGTCCAAACAGTGATTTTTTCGGCAAAAATCTTTGTAAAAGGTTTTCAGCAATGAAAAAATAAGTTATCAGAGGGCTAAAATGCCCTTTATGTAGGGGCGGATATCCAATTTCAAAAGGCATTGAAACTTTTTTATACCACAAATTTACTTTAATTTTCTTAAAATTTAGTTTATTTTTCAAGGTTGATTCCTCCATACATCCTGACTTCAAAAATACCAAATACCGGTTTGTGTTTATAGCTTATTGAAAAATGCTATATAGAGCATAAAATGCTTTATATATTTTGTCCAAAACGTACCCACCTAAGCCAATTTCAATTTTGATTTCAGCTATGTTTCTGGGCTTAGAAATAAAATTGACTTCACACATTATTTACATGTTATTGGGGATGCAGAATCTAAATCTATGATCAATTTTTCTATCTTTGGAGGGGGCTGATATGGAGGGTTTCCAGGGACTCGGCCGAGCGTAAAGTACACCCCAACTTTGGGTACAAGTTTGACATTAATTGACGAAATTTAAATTGCTGATTTGTAGTGTGTGGGTGGTATATATATGATCACATATTCAGATGAAAAATTTTGATCATAGATTTGGATACCCAATAATATCTAACATCTGAATCTATCTAATTTCTAAACATAGAAACTTAGCTGAAATTGTCATTAATATTGGTTCAGGGGGTTCGTTCAGGACGAAAGATATAGAGCATTTTTTGTTCTATATGGCATTTTAGAAAACCCATAGAACACAAACCGTTAGGGTTTTGAGGGTATAGTTTGTCTTTTTGAAGTCCGGATATATAGGAGAATCGATCCTGAAAATAATCAAAATTTGAAGAGGGTGGGTTTTAAGCGGTCAGTTGGTATGGCATGAACAAGAACGCATCTGAGATGGTGTACTAGTCGAAAATACCAAAAATTAAAATATGTTTTTCGGGTGTTACGAATTTAAATTTTTATGGCAAGTGCTGCTGGAATAATTCTAAAGCCCTTAGATATGATAGGGCTTTGTAAAAAATTTATCCTTAGCCAAATTTCAGTATTACAAGAAATTGAGGAAACGGAACTATTATTTTTGTCCAATTTATTGTTTTAGAATTTTGTTTCTGTGTCATTAGCCTGTCTGATTTCGAGTAGGTATAGTGTAGTGATTCTTATATTCCGCAAAACCCTACAATGAGTGTCCACGGAAATAATGGAGATTAATCTTCAGCAGAAGATTCTTGCCCTGGACGTCTGCTACAACAAGAATGATATACAAAAATGATACATTACCCATCACACATCTTTAACAAGGCTTCGATCTTACCTTATTTGCGTTGTCTAAGTAGTTTTCCATATTATGGCAAGCTTCAATAATTTTTTCTCTTTCATCGTTATCTAAGTATCCTTTCTTGTTATGTTCAATCGCCGATCTCTGAAAACTATGTATTAACTCATCAAAGTCATTGATGAACTTGCTACGCTGTTTCCAAATTTTGTCTTCCTCCTTGAATCTTTCAGCCTCTGCAATCTGAGATTGAGATTAACGATCATTACATTAAATGTGCTGGATACCAAGGAAATTTGCTAGATTATTATTTAACATTGCACGTTTCAAAATCATTTTTCTTTTATTCGCTCGGAGAAAAGTTGCAGTAGACACATTATACTTGGTAAGCCTTCTGAAACCAATTGTAATCAAATAGCTACATAAAATTCCCGAAGGGCGACTAAAGAATCTTCATCCCTGACATATGTCTATTGACGCGAGTTTTAAAGCCATGCAATCTACACGACATCAATTGGAAAGCAGGGAATTCGACATATCAAAGTTTAGCGATTCCCAGAAAAAACTTCTTACATAAAACTACTTGTGACAATATGAAACCTTCACAGTGAATGAGTGCGAATTTGAAGCCAATCGAGTGGATGGGTTAAATTTTTTGTCGGGAGGAACGAGAGCTCCTTTGGACAAAGCTCATTATAATATCTGCAAAATAAACAAAGAGAGGCAACATTGTGACGATGTAACACGCCTTGCAGACCGGCAGAAAGTTTGTGGCCAATCATATTGATCACAAGTCGTTGTATACGGCCAAGCATGTGGAGGACAGTAGTAGAGGCACTTCTCCAAATGCGGCAGAATTATTCCATTCAGGATTAAATTAGTGATGTGTACATATGAGGAATAATTTCAGGAGAAAGATGATGACGAGCTCGCTGTAGAGAAGCGGCATAGTTAGCAATACGAGTGACATAATATTTCCAACTGATGTCCTGACAGTGAGTCCAACGAGGCGAAATTTGAGGATTCCCAAGTTGCATCCCTATTATTGACTGTCAACAAGTCAGCAGAAACGCGAACTGCAAAAACCATACTGCTTGTCAGTGAGGTAACACATCGACTCCAGGTGTCCAGAAAATTTATTATTAATAGCTGATTCAAACAAAATTTCTCTGTCAATTGGAAAGAGGCTAATTGGACGATACTTGTTGGAATCCGTTCTATTGTCACAGGTTTCGAATCCCGACACAATCGGTGCACATTCCTTTGAATCGGAGAAAGTGCACTCTTTTAGACCTTTATTAAAAAGTTCGGCCGAAATAGCGGAAAGTTCAGATGAAAAAATCTTCAGAATCACAAATGGACAGTCAGTGGAAGCGATGATTTCTCGTCGCCAATGACGCTGAGCATTCCGGTGGAAATCATGGGGCAGAATTTTGCTTGGCCAGGAATCTTTAATGAGGAATAAGTTTGTTGATTTCAAAACGTATTCGTATCGAAAAAACGTATCCAATATTCGAGTATAATTTTACACTTTACAGTACTTACCATTCTTTCTATTTCATTCTGAGACAATCTCCCTCTGTCGTTTGAAATCACAATATTCGCTTTGTTCCCGGTCTTCTTATCCAAAGCTGTCACTGTTAATACGCCATCTCTGTCGATATCAAAGCAAACATCGAACTTTGCTTTGCCTCTCGGTAGCGGAGGAATGTCTGTTAGTTTGAATGATCCCAGGTGATGATTATTTTTTATGCATGTACGGTCTCCTTCATAAACCTTTAATGATTGGGGAATAATATTAAATTAACATATAAAGTTTAATGTAGAAATAAAACCAGGTGTTGGAGGTAACAGATTAAATGTATCAATTTACTGTTTTTACTATCACAATAAAACGCATATTGCTACAAAATTGTGTAGAGCTATACAAACAATAATTTATAGTTCCTAAACAGTTTTGAATACAACGGTTACATAAATTAAAACCTAATTTTTTCTTCAAAATCGCATTAGCGACTTCTGCTGTCATACCAACGGGTTTGTTTGCCCATAACAAACAGGGCGCTTTGCGTGCTATTTCCTTGGTCGAGCGGGAACTCACGTGAAATGGCACTGATGTTTGATTGTCATGCCGTGTTTGAAACTCTTTCCGTCTTTGAGTTGGAATTTTTGAATTTCGTGGAACCACCACACTCATCATTTCACCTCCGATTTCTATTCCAAGTGAAATTGGAGTTACATCTTGCAGAACAAAATTTTCAACCTTAAAAAAGTGCAAATCCTTATAAATGTGGCATTGTGCAATTATGATACTTGGGTGAGTAAGAACGTGATTAATTCTTTTCCGCTTGCCGTTACATCAAGCTTCGACATATCAAAGGACTTACTTGGTGTACGGGATTTCAATATTGAACGTGTTATATTTTTTCTATCGATTAAATTTATTTAGGTTTACATAGATTTGCAACGGAAATCCGACCTCTTTTCAATTGATCGATTATTACAAAGTGCTAACCCAGCCCATATACTTACAAAATATTTTATTACCTACCGTCTGTTTAGGGTCACTTGATAAAACGGCAGCTTGTGCCGCTGCACCTTGTGCAACAGCCTCGTCTGGGTTTATATCTTGACGCAATGGTGGTTTGCCGAAGAAATCTTTCAGCATTCGTTGAATTTTGGGTATTCTTGTTGACCCTCCAACCAATACGATTTCGTGAATCTGGGAAATGAAACGCAAAACAATTAAAGTGAAATAAAGATATCGTCTACAAAGCTTGAACTTGGCCAAGTTATACTTGTTTGGTTTAAGCAAAATATATTGAAGTCCATTAACGGATTCTGGAAATTTCGAAATAAAGAAGGGAGTTTTCCCTCTTAAGTTTTCAGATTCAGCATATTTTTCACGAAATTTTCCAAGAATTTCATTGAAATGAACAATATTGTGGAATATAAGCGTGGTTTTATATTGCAGGCCGTGGTCAGAAGATCTGACCACTAACCAAGCTTAAGAATGTTGTAAGCTGCTCCCGGATACGCGTTTATGCACCCTAACAATGACACTATATGGCTTCTCAGAAATCAAGGAACGTGCGCCAATATTTGCGGTAGAACTTGTAATATCTTGAGCATAATTGGCAGTCGCAGAAGCAATGAAAATTCGACAGTAAGCACTAATGATTTGTAATATCGGAATTATATAAGCACTTTACGTCCATATCCATTGCACAATACAAATCATTTATTGGTACACGCTAACTACGTCATTCGGTTAACACAATCAAACGAAGCGACAAGCAAAATACCCACTACAAGTAGAGGGACAATATAATAAACAATCTGAAATTACGGAAATTTCTTATCTGGTTCAGCAGGTAAATCTGAACATGCTTCTATTAGGTTAAATGTACAAAGATTTACTTCTCTCAACATATCAAGGAATCGCACGTTTTTAAGGTCAATGAACTCGTATCTGTCTGCTAAAATTCGGCAGAAAATAAAATGCAAAATAGGCAAATTAAAATTAAAATAAGTCAGAAATTGAACAATGGCCGCTTTAGAATAAAAATATGACCAGAATCACACTATAAATGCGCAAACATTATTAACAAATGTTTTTTGTGACATTAAAACAAAAACAAATATAAAAAGTAATTTTGAAAAAAATTCCTTCCACCTGATCCTTTTTTTGGCCACTGTTTTTAAGCGTAGATTGTACCGTTTCAATAGTTTCGCGGAATAATGCTGCATTCATGTTTTCAAATCGTGCTTGCGTTATCACTTCGTCCAGGTCAATACCATCACATAGCAATTCAACTTGCACCCTGTTGTACAAAGTAGTACGTAGCGTCATTGCTAAACATCAACACAGTTATGAAGAAGAATTAGAAAAAAAAATTTTATCTTTAATAAAATTTTGCTCTTTCTACTAACGAATCCAAAAGCTAAATGAGTAGGAAAGTATTTTGTAGAAGTATATACCAAGCTGAATGTATAAAAATTACACTCTTTTTGGTTATCTGAAAGACCATAATGATTCGAGAAAACACCAAAGCCTTCCTAGCGAATGGAATGACATGTCAGAGATTAGTACCTAGGCAATTTCTGCTATGAGTATTTTCTGGAAACCCAATTAATTAAATAGGAAATATTTTGTAAAACATGGTTTCAGTTTGTCTTACATACTTGTACCCACAAGCAAAAGTTGGCGTACTACATACAGTCTTGGAATCATTAAGAACACTATTTGCAATATGAAAACACAACTTCCCGACCGGCATGTGAATAGAATCACTATGAATATTACTGGTGGTAACCACTCAACATAATAATTAATCATTTAATTCATTCAAAGCACCTTCTTATTGTGTATAACTAAAAACCTAAAACTTTGTACGATGTGGGTTGATCTAACTCCGACAGGACAATAAGATAATGCAATAATCGCTTCAACCACGCGTTTATTGAATTTCAATATTGCCGCTAAATTATTTTGCGACTTATTCTAGTACGAAAAATTTTGTGCTAGCAATCCCATTCATTACAAAGTAATACCTGTGAAAAATTTTAATTCGATTAAATTTTATTAAAGCTGCGTCTTGACTAGTTATAATTGCAACTCACGGAGCTTCTGTTGCAACAGACAGAACTCGTTTTGCTTTTTCGCATGCCACTCTGAGTCGGCTGATCGATCTTTTATTTTTCGAGATATCGACTCCGTATTTTTCATTAAATTTAGTCATATAGTACTCAACCATCGCATTTGTGAAATCTTCGCCTGGTTTTTCGAAGGAAGAAGAAAATAATTTTAAACACGTTTACCCCCTTTTACCTGGAGATTTAAACTAGTAAAGTAAAGATCACCGATGGTTCGAGACCGTCATAGGAAAAAAGTCACCTGAAAAAAGTCGAGGAACCTGTTTCAGCGCGACCGGAATAGATGAGGTCAAATAGAAAGAATAATTGACAAGATCGCACCGGTTTTTCTCAATTTTTATATACTTGATTGATGCTCATTTTATTTTAGTAGATACTTTTGGCTAATGTTGAATTCTTTTCAGAAATTCTGTGACTTTGTGTCATCTCTTAATATATATTATTTTTTCTTTCAATATACCAATTACCAATCGTAGAGAAAAACCATTCAAGAAAGGTCGGACAAAATGCTTCATTGAATTTACATTAAACTATATATATATATATATATATGATGTAGTTCGTACGTCACTGGCTAAAACAAAACTGCGAAATATCGAATGTTTGAAGAAATCATTAATGTAATATATATAATCAATGTATACATATAAAAAAATGACTGAAAGTAAGTTCGGCTTAATTATAGTAATTTTCAAACAAATGGCGTATTAAAAGGAATGAAAATGTTAAAATAATATGGAAAGACGCAACAATGTTCAACAGGAAATTGTTTGTTTCAATTGCAGAGGCATGGTCATATGCAAAGCAATATTTAATATCGAAATAATCGGATATCTGTGAAAATGACATCGAGACAAATTAGAACAAACTACGAGTAATATTGATTAAAATCCATTTTTTTTACAAAGGATGATTTTCTCAAATATTTCATGTTTTATTTGGAGTTTTAGTTTTGTTTTAGCCAGTGACGGCCTGACTCGCTGAGGGAAATTTAGGGTAAAAGTCGCAAAAACGCGCCGAAGGCGCGAAAGCACTACTTCAGTCAGCTACCAAAGGTGTGAAAGAACTAATTGAGCGCTTTTGCAAAACATTGCAGATTATACGATGAATAAGTTGTTTTCAGGGTATGATTTGATTACACAATTTTATCATAACTTTTGATAATTTAGAGGGGGGTCGGACCCTCCAATATTTGGCATTGGAAACGTGCCCATTCTTTATTTATGCCGCTAAATTCAGTCACACTTGGTAAAATATACAACTGCAGTCACTAAAAAGACAATTCTAAATAACTCATGTGATTATAGTTAAGGTATGAATGTATAAGGTTTGAGCCATTTTGAGTATTTACAAGATCTAGTGTTACATGACTTACCGCCTAAGTGAGAATTCCCTCCTGTCGCCAACACATCGAATGTTTCTTTTTCGATTTTTAAAATCGTTACATCAAAAGTGCCGCCGCCGAGATCGAAAATAAGAACTCTCCGAGATGTTGTTTTCTGGAAGGTTTAATAGGGGTTTTACTAGCCTTATAACTGGCGTATTTAAAAGGGGAAAGCATGATGCCATGGCTCTCCCTCGCCGCCCGAAATAAGTAGATTGAGCATCTCAAAAGGAAATCTCGAAAGTTTTCTATAATCCCAATTTCAATATTTTTCTGCTTTAATTCATTTAAAGCAGCTGATTTTGGGCCATGGATTACCCGTTTTTACTTTCGCAATCTGCTGTTTTATGTTGGTGCACAATGAAAACTTTTATCTCGGTACATATGCGTTGTATTTTTAGGACCATTTCTTGAATTGCGGTAACATATAGACGGACAAGCTTAAAGTTGTTGGAATGATATTATTCTTACGATTCGGCTTAGGCCTACCCAAGGTGTTACACCTTGGGATGAGTAGTGTGCATGGATTAACGAGTCGGAATCGCCGGGATTTGAGCCCACGATTTTCACCTTGCGATGTCAAAATGAAAAAGACACTAGATGCCTTTTCTTGATCACGTGGAAAAGTGCGATGACCCGTGGTGGCGGCGCCTTGCCGTCGCAGACCTTTGATGATAGACATATATATATGTATATAATGAAGAAAAGAATTAATTAGAAGTCAAATTAAAATTCTCACTTCGCCCGTCAAACCATAAGCTATTGCAGCTGCAGTTGGTTCGTTTATCATTGCTAATATGTTCAAACCAGCAATTGTACCAGCGTCCCGTGTTGCTTTACGTTGAGCGTCATTAAAGTAAGCTGGAACTGTTATAACTGCATCTGTTATCGTTCTTCCAAGATAAATCTCTGCAGTTTCCCTCATTGCTTGCAAAATCATTGCACTTATCTCCTCGGGACAAAAATATTTTTTACAACCATCTTTATACTCAACCTTCAAGTAAAATATGTTCTTATATGATTAGATAAAACCTAAAACTGTTTAGTGCGGCCAGACGGTACTGTGTTGTTTTATATACGTGTAACTTAATTGATGGAAATGCCATATATTAATTAAGCCAGGATCTTTGCAAAAAATACTAATATGGTGCACATGGGGCTTTTTATTACGTATAGTTCTTTTGAATGCGATCCACATGTAGGCATTAAGGGCAGATTTTAAAAGAGTTTCCGAAATTATTTAACCATAAGGTAATACACACATTACAGAAGCAATTATGTTTTCAACAGTGCTATTTCGAACAATTGATGTAAATTGTAGAAAGGCTAAAAGCAGCCAAGTATCCAATGCCAAAGAGCCTACTACAAGCTTCAGTACCAACTGACTAACCAGCCTAAACAGAACTGAATCACTATAGTAAAGTGTATTGCGTGATATATACGCGATCAATGAAAACACCATGTACCACGTCTCTTGTTTTCATTTATTTGTTCCTTGCAACACGCAAGAAAACATTAGAATAATTCCCAAGTCAGCACCTACAAGGCACACAACATATAGTTATCCAATATAGGCCTACACTCGAGATACTATTTCCACCCTGACTTGGTGTGACCTCACTAGTATTGGAAATATAGGTAACAGTTACCGAGTTTACCTAGTTTGCCGAGATTCTTCTCGAAGTAATTTTACCTATTTTCACGGATATCTGATTTACCAAGTTTAACTTCTAGCAAGTTTACTGTTTGATGTTTTACCTAGTTAATATAGTAGGTAACATGGGTAAATTTACCCACTTTTTAACTATGTACAAAAAAAATTAACAGTATGTAATTAATATATTCATTGTAAAAATGTTTTTGAAATAGACAATTAAACGAATTCAATTTCGGAGTCTACTAAAATGCTATAAAAGCGCCAAAGAGACGAGTACCTCCTAGTTTACCTGGTTTGTTAATCCAGGTACTACCTAGTTTTGAAAGTGAAACTAGGTTACCTAGTCATACTTTACTTGGGTTTCTGGTAAATTCAATCAACCTGGTTTAAATAAAAACTAGTTCATTATCACCAGACCTCACCTCTACTTTTGGTTTATCTTCGTCTTTGACAACGTTGAATCCCCATTTCTTTGCATCCTGGGAAATGTACGGGTCATCCCACGTTCTTCCTATCAATCGCTTAATTTCTGATTCAAAATTAAAATAAAGGAATGTTGTTATAGGATATGATTTCATTATTATGGCAGAAAAAGGTCAAGAAAAACAGTTCAATCATACGGCACACTACGCTTTTTTGCGCAGATACCAGTTTTAAGTTGATGGTTGGGGTATAAGCTTTACCGTTATCCTGATATTTCCTGTGCACGGCCATGGTTGGTGGTAGAAGCCGTAACGAGCAGTCTCGTGGCACCACCGTGCGTCTGCGAGGTTTATAGAATATATTTATTTGTCACTGGATTCAAACCTAGCACGTTATAGACGAGCAGCTCAAATCGTATTCATAGTGCTTTAACTAATTAAGCTAACTGTATAATTGGAACATTACACTTGATACCGGTACAAAAAATATCCGACGTGGATGCTATTTCAAGTCAAGTATTTTAAGTCAAGATTCGAATCGACTTACATACAAATTGAATAATTCGAATACTTCTTTTCATGATTCGATAAAAGCCTTATTGGAAAAAAATCTTTAAAGTCGTTATGATACACGCGTTGCTCAAGGCAACTTGAAAACGTTTTTTTTATCTGAAATGAACTTTTGGTCCCATTCAAGAAATAGCAGTGTTGTGAACTTAACTTCGAGTCTCGAGTCACGTCAAATAGAGTTTTACCAAAATTTAAATTTAGAGTCTCAAGACAAGCCGAGTCATACATTTACGATTCGCATTTCAAGTTTCTAGTCAATTTCTAAAACTATTCAACAGCATAGCAAATTAATTTGCTACTTTTCACCTTATAAGTACCTTCACGGCTGAAGCTTACTTTCTTCCTAGATTTTTAAGCTGTCAAACAAAAAAACTCTATCAAGTTCCTCGGGCCTTAAGTGTGGAATGAAATTTATTAAAACATTGGAATTTTTTTCATTTTACAGTTTCTAGATATCTAATTTAATGACTATCGCGCGTCGCCGAACCTGTCTAGTATCTCACACATTTTTTATGGCAAATTTAGTCCTTGACTTTTATTGAGCTAGGATTGCTGACTTGGTGACCTCCTAGCGTCTTCCGCAATCCACGTTTATTGCATGTAATTATTTTTTTTATCATTTAAAATGTGTACGATCTTTTACTTATTTCATTTACTCATTTATTCATTTACATGTTTTATATCCTTTTGGGAGGCGCTTTTCCTTCTCTGTTGATTCACTCAATGGTAGGTAGCGTAATTTTTCGAAAGATCATTGTAGATTCGGGCTATATCTTTTATCGAATCCCGAGTCAAGTCGTATCTGCTTTTTATCAAATGGAAATCGAGTTATTTAGCTAAGACGACTCAAGTTAAGTCAAGCCATTGAAAAAGAACTCGAGTCAGGTCATGTCAATTAAAAAATGTGATTGAGTGTTCATTTTCTTGCCGGTTAATGTGAAACATGTATAGCGTAAGAAAACTCGTTTGCTTGCATAGTTAGTTTTACTTGGACCTCGTAAACGCGTATTGTTCAAACTGTCTTCAAAGAATTCCATCCTCAAAGTACAAGTTATTTGGAAAAACTTACGATAAACTGTATTATTTGGATTGTGTATTTCTAGATCTTTAGCTGCATTTCCTATCAATCTTTCGTTGTCTTTGAAAGCAACGTAAGAGGGAGTTATACGGTCGCCTTGATCGTTCGCGATTATTTCAACCTGAAAAATTATTGTTCATATATCACCATCCTCATTTGCAAAAAATGAATTCCAGAAAGAGCTTCGTTCGATTAATCTGAAATCCTCGTAAAGTTTTCTAAACTTCAGCCTAAACTATTTCATGGTGGAAACCGAGTCACGTTTTTCGTAATAAGCCAAATCAAGCAAATTGCCATAGTTATATAGTTATATATATGCTGGTCAAAAAAATAGTGACCATATGAAAAAAATTTGATAACAACGGCCGGAAGGACTGTAAATGTTGGTGTGCACACTATTATATACTCTACTGATGGTATGTGAAAGCGTAATACCAAGTTCGTATCTTATGATATAGTTCTAAACAGTTTCTAATAAATCACACATGACAACATACGGGAAAAAGGCAAGCTCACCTCAGATTTCTTTGGTAGGTTGACTATCCCTGACTAAAATGTTTAACCAATTAACAAAAAATACAAAATGACTTACGTTTTTACGCCTGACAACCGCCACGCATGAATATGTTGTACCAAGATCTATCCCAATCGCCGTAGACATTGTGTACGGAAAATGCTCCACAAATGGAAAGTCACTAATTACTATAACCTTTTCAAATCTTGAAAAAAGCAAAAGTTAGTGATATTATAGCATTCGTTACGATATATAAACTTCCGCGGTCGTTTTGCACAAAATATGAACAAGAATTAAACTGATAAGGAATTCCACAGAGCAAGCTTTACTACATGATAAATGTGAACTGGTGAGGCAAATTACTGCATAATGGGTATAAATCAATTATCTTAATTTAGCCACTTACCGTCCAGAAATAAAAAAGAACGTAAACAGTTAGAAAGATGTTTTTCATTTTCTTATTAAAATTCACTCGGAGCAAGGCCGAAAGCAGTGACTAGAAAAACCAACTTAACGACCACCTAATAGCAAAGAACTACTTCGGGATGTAGTATCAGCAACTGCACTCTAAACTGAAAACCTTCCAAAGAAGAACTGAACCGCTGTGGAGAAGTGCAGTGAGTGGTATCTGCCCCAGGCGATGATAAAACCATATACCACTTCTTTGTTCCCTTTTGTGGTATTTAGTTCGTCCAACACATTCTGAATAATCTGTATAAACTCGAAATATTTTCCAAAAGTTCAAAATATTAAAGCGCCGACAGTGCACATTGCACTATTCTTCTATACCATGGGAATACTTCCGCACAATTCTATGTCAGCCACTGGTTTTCAACAACCCAGTTTCAGGGCTTCAAAGTGGTTTATTAATTTGAGATAACCAACCGCAATGTTTAAAAATATTTTTTGTTTAAAAAAGGCCTCTTTGCAACTACAAAACAAATTGTAACATAAAAATTATTTGCGTTGTCGCTCTTCAAATTTTGTGTCAGGGTGTTAATAAACAATCACCAGACAAAAAAATGTTGGAAGAGAGAGAAAGATAAAAAATGTCGTTCCTCATAATTTTTATTAAAAAATCTTTTTGAAAAAGTCACCGGCATCATTAGGCAAAAAAAAAATTACCGTGATATTTTCATAATGGCGGGTTTCGTGAAATAATTGAAACAAACTCGTTTTGTTTGTCCACAGTGTTAAGATAGTTCATGTTGATAGTAGAGAATGAAAAAAAAAAGTGTAGATTGGATGATTTTGGACCTCAAATTTGAAATCAATGAAGAAAAATAAAACAAAATACTAGTTTAATAAACTGAAAAACATACGAGTTTAGTCTATTTTGAAACATTTACTATTTCTATGTAATTAACTGTACTGGTTTATTGCTTGAAATATTCGAGATTAAAGAAAGCATAAAATAATGAATAATTCTAATAAATAATAATGAATAATGTTCAAAATATGCAAGTATCCATCGCCTTGATTTTTACTTTGCTATATTTTTCACAGAATGATTGTTACGTCAAGAGGAAGTATGTGAGTTCTAAATATATATATATATATATATATATATATATATATATATATATATATATAAATAAAATATATATATATATATATATATATATATATATATATATATATATAGATAATACCAGTGTTTTCTAACATAATTTTGTGTGAACACCTTAAAATTAAAACACTTCACACATTATCAACTTGCTCAGATTTAAGAATGCCAAAGATTTACCGGATTCATTCGACTTCTGTTCTGAATTACCTTGCATATTTGTTTTTTATCAATATCACATAGATATTGGTAGTATAAACCAGAACAACACTAAAAGCAATTTATTTGAATCAATTTCAATCATATTTTAACAATTAAAAAACAATTAAAAACAATCACGTTCCGCCGGGTTGTCTCAAATTTTAATGAAGGAAATTGCCAATTTTTTTAGCATCTTCATGGTTAAAATTCAAAAATATATTTTTCATATACTTCCTCGGCACGAACATTTTACATTTGATGATTTTTCGGTTATTTTTATTCTCTGGATTTCTTCGCTATTAATTCTCAAAATTGTTGCCGAAATTTCTTTGTCCATCTCTTCTGATATTCAGTGAAGATTTTTTTTGTTTTATTTTGCTTTTTTTCCTCGGTTTCTATTGAAATGATCGGTGACAACTGTAAAATTATTCATTTGTTTTGGATAAAATATGAGTGAATATAATGATGAATTTCAGTTTGTGGGTGTCTTAAACAAAGTAGAGTGTCTGATAGGCGCATCTTTACGTAAATAACTTATTTCTGAAAAATACTCACATTTTACAGTGTGTTAGTGGAAATATAATATATATATAAACTTTCCATATACTTCTTATTGTCCAACATGAAATGGATTCATTACATGCAGTGAATCAACTTACGGGGGGTTTAGATACAGTTGGTCAAAATTATTTTGTAAATTTTTGATTCAATATATACTGAATAAAATATTTATATATTGTATATATTCTAGCCCATAAATAAAAATTCAATACCCGGTGGAAATGTTATAGTTTTTACAACTTAATGTTTATATATGTGAGTGAATTTTCATTATTTCAGTCAAGCCAATTGAACGACCCACCTAACTATCTAACGCTGTTAATAAGGACTACATAACGGTAGTTAAAACTGCCATTCGGTTTGATTCCGTTGAGTATGGTCAACATTACAGAGTTCGCCATTGCCCGCCATCAGAGGATATCTTGGTGTTACGTATTGTGGTCTAAATGTTTTCTGTTAAACATGGTACAAAAACACTGATTTGATGTAGAAACTTGAAATATTGGTGGTCACTGTCAATATAGGTATAGGAAAAAGAATAATATCATTATTTAAATGTGAAAATCACCCCAGCGTCGTAAGATCATACAGCTATGTCTTGGCAAAACCGAATCATTTGAAATTTAAATCTGATTCAAATAGCATTTTTTGCTTTTAACCTTTCAATTAACCCAATTATCAAAAACGAGAAGTCGATGACAACAAATTTACTGTAAATGACCAATGGAAACAATGGGAACATTGTCTCTATTAGACGTTATTAGTGAATTCACACTTTGTCTTTCAGAGATCAATTAGATTTGACAATTTTTTTCTCCAAAATTTGATAATTTCGCTTAATTTTATACTTTTTTGCTCCTACCATCGATTCGCGACTGATTCAAATAATTTGTACTAGGAATAGATTCAATAACCGAATTGAATTGCGCAGCCCTAAACTGAGAAACTTAAATAGATTTTAGGGATAGAAAAGACATAGTTTTCAGGACCAGTTCGGAAAAACACTTTCGAAAAACATAAAAAAATATAGTACTACCAACAACCTTACTTCAATGTGTATAACATCCTATACCTTGACGTAAATTGACGTAAAAAGTATCAGCCATATCTACCAATAATTTGTTTCTTCATAATAGCGGCTTTTCGTGACACATAAAAATACGTTAGCAATTTCGACGCTCGGTTTCAAAAAACTGGAGCGAAAGTTAATGGTTAGTTGCCCAGCGGTACACGTGGAAATCCATCCCATGGCGCCATGACAGGCACTGCAAAGTTGCTCGATTTTGATAACAACGAACCTGGCAACTTTAAAGGCGTCGGCGCTACCCGTTGTAATTTGACCGAAAACGTCTTTTCTCGAGTTCCGAAGGTTACCTGATTCAATAAACCATAACCGACCAATTTGATTTTTTTTTTCAAATATATTGATACAGTTTGTTCTTGGCACCAGTCGCAAAGGAAGCAATGTGACGAGAAGGTAGCAATGTGAGAGGCAATGTAAATCAGTTGCTCTAGATATTTCTAAAGCATTCGAGAGAATTTAGCACCAAGGTCCTTTGCAGAAATTTTAATCATATGGGATTTCTCCTAAAATTTTCAATCGTCGAACCTTTCTAATCAAAGCGCAAGATTAACGTTGTTTTGGACGGACAACGTTCAGGGACTTAGTCCATTTCGTCCAGTGTCAGTTAGGGATTGATTCTTGGTTCAACCTTGGTCTTGATATAGATATTAAGGACCTGTCTGATAATTTGATATGTGATTTAGTAATTTAGCTGACGATACAACTCTATATTCTTGTCTCAACAAAACATCCCTTCCGGAACAACGTCAGTCTATAGCAAAATAGCTTGAGTGTGATTTGGCCACCCGATTTGTAATCGGAGTAATACTTGGCATGTAACATTTTAACTCGGAGAATACCAAAGTTTTATCAAGTGATTGTTGCAATACAAATGCAACTCAAATTTCATTATCTGGTGCCGTTCTGGAGAAATCCTCAAAAATGTTGTTGGCCTCACACTGACTAAGGACATGAGTTGGATATAAAATAAATTGATAAATAGCATATAAAAAAAAAACGATTAAAAACTGACATTTGGGAATTTTGACCAAAATTGATAGCATTTTGTCCTTATAAATGAAGATTCTAGTTTTTAGCAAGTTTTGTTTCTATTCCCTTTGTGTGACAAATCACCCTACCATGCGCACTTCAGCATAAATGAATCGGTTTCATTTGAATCCGCGTATTTTTGATCTTTTGTTTGATCGTGTTAAGTATGAGGCACAAATGGGCTGTGAACGCAGGTGTGTGGCTTTAACGAATAAATAAAACTGCATTTCTCGCAACATTAATTGAGAAGTCATTGCAAAGTAATTTCTTTGAGTAGTCATGGCAAAGTAATTTCTCTAAATTTCTAATTTATCCAGAGAATCTCTAAATTTCGGAATTCCTTGCCTTCTCACTTCTTTCCTAAACTGTTGTTTTTGGTTCAAATGAATATTTTTTAGTACAGCTGAGCAAAAATTGTGACCGTTTCCTTATATACCACAAAATAAGAGTGAGATAAAGAAAGATAGGAAAAACGGCTTTAAGCTGAACAAGTGTAAAAGTTCACTTAGCATAAACGCCATCTATACCTATCGAGTGAGGTTAAGTAGAGTTGCTCGGTTGGGGTAGCCAGGTCAGGTAGAGTGCTCTGGGACTGGAAATGCTGATGTCGGTTGGGGATAGGTTGATGGAGGTGGGTCGGGATAGGCTGGTTGGGCTAGTCATGTTAAAGGGAGGTGAGTTGGGGTAGATAGGTAGGTCAGAGGGAGGTGGATTCGGGATAGTCAGGTTAGAAGGAGGTAGGTTGGTGTTAGGTGGGTCAAGTACTGGGTGGGCTGAAGACATGTTTGGCAGAGGGATGTGGAATGGGGATAGGCTGGTCAGAAATCTGTTGTTTTCGCAGGTCATGTTGAAAAAAGTAGCTGGTGATAGTCAGGCCAGGTAGAGAATGCGGGCTGGGGATAAGCAGCTCAGGTCAGTTAGAGTAAGTTGGGCTGGAGATACACAGGTCAGGTCAGTTAGAGGATTGGCTGGAGTTAGGTGGGTTGGGGATGGGCAGGTCGGGAGGAGGCAAGTGGGTTGGGGTAGTCAGGTTAAGGGGAGGTGGGTGGGTTGGGGAAGCAGGTAAAGTAAAGGGAGGTGGTCTGAGGATAGGTCAAGTAGAAGGAGGTGGGTTGGGGAAGGCAGGTAAAGTACAGGGAGGTGGTCTGAGGATAGGACAAGTAGAAGGAATTGGGTTGGGTTAGTAAGGTCAGGTAGAGACTGTGGGCTGGGGATAAGCAGCTCAGGTCAGTTGAGGTAGGTGGACTGGGGATAGGCAGGTCAGGTAGAGGGAGGTGGGTTGGGGATAGGAAGGCGATAGGCAGGTTAGATAGAGAGAGGTGGGCTGGGGTAGACAGGTCAAGTACATGTAGCTGGGCTGAGAATAGGTAGGTCAGAATCCAATTAGACCATAATCGACTGCATTTTGTCGTTAAAAATGAAAACTTTAGTTTATTTTGTAAGTATTTGTTCCAATGGCCGATCCACGATTGCTTCGAATATTTTGTGCTTTGAATCGATTTGAATCAGCGAATCGTATTGCCCAGCCCTAGTGAGAGATACGATTTATTCGATCAGACTAAAAAAGCATCTATAATGCAAAATGTATAATGTGATTTCCCTTCAATACAATTGTCTGCTCTATCAAATTATCATAACCTTATTAAATTTGCAAATGACTGACATTTTTTTCATTCAATATTTCTGAGAAAATCCAAATTCCGAGCAAAGCAAACGAAAACGGTCTGCATAGGTGAAAAACGTTGTTGGTTAAAAAAGTAAGGGGATTTTATATAAATTCTGTATTTTATTAAGTTCTGAAATAATTCTGAGCAAATTAAAATACGGCGCTTAGCAACTACACTAAGAATCCAAAAAAATCCCAAACGCTTCTGAACCGCTATTAAAGGTGGGGTGAATGATGTTTGCAGTGAGCAAGTCTTGGAAATTCTGGCTCGTTAGCAACCAATATCTACCACTCAACCCCGGGTATACTCATTGGGGTGATCTTGACCAAACCCGCAATATCATATTTTTTCTACTGCATTAACCCTGCTAGCCTCTAAGTGACCGCCGCTGGTACGGGGCCTTATTCAGGAAGATCTACTGAAATAAGTGTGTATTCAATTTTTTGCTGTAAACCACTTCTTCCATCGAAAAACGCGTTTGACTGCCGTTTCGTATCCAAGTTTCGTATCCGCAATTTCACTAACAGTTTTATGCCAGAAGCTTTTTTCCGCAAACTTTTCTATTCTGGAAATCGTTACCTTCATATTGATTTCCTGTATAGGTTAACCTAATTGGCTTCAAAACTCGTGTTAGTAAATATATTTTAGGAAGATGAAGATTCCTTAATCTTCCTCCAGTTCTGCATTTTAACTCTCTGGTCACTAGTTGTTTCGGGATACTTTCAAGTATGATGTCTAGTACCTCGCGTTGAGTGAATTTAAATGAAAATGGGGCGTTGAATATATGATTCTTTGCAATGCAAAGATTGGGGAAGCTTAATACAAACAAATACTCACTATAATTGCGTTGTGTCCCACGCCAGCACCGGTATTCCGAGGACGACTTGATTTAGCCATTCTTTTTGTACTTTCCGGTGCGATCTGGAAAATCGAAAACAAATAGCCTTGTTTAAGAAACCTCTCAATATTACATGTTGCAATTGATGTCGATATGAGAAAGATCAAACAAATTATTTTTTTTCAATGCCACCTAAACCAACTTCAACCTTTGCGTCGTTAGAAAAATCGTTGCAATTTTCCTTTGGGCAAATTCGGATAAAAATATCACCCATACTAAACAATTTGCTTTTATTTAATACGGATCATATGTTTTGCCCTTGAAAATACCAGTACAAAAAGACTCCCGTTTTTTACCCTGCATAGAATATTGTTATGCAATTACAGTTCTGAACATCCTTGATAGCATTAACGACGTGAGATCAATATGATTGCTCCTGAACTTTATTTAGGTGTGCAGCAAAACTTGCCGCATCAACGCAACGTTCTTTACAAAACCTAAATTCTTCAATCACCAGACGCGTTTGGCTGCCATTTTGTATTCAAGTTTTATAATGTCACAAACAGTTTTAAGCTGGAAGCATTTTTCCACGAAGTCCTTAACTTTGGAATTCGTTACCTTCATATTAATATCTTAGATATGTTAACTTAAATGGCTTCAAAACTCGCGGTAATAAATATCTTTTCGGGAGATGAAGATTCTTTAATGTCTCGTACCTCGATTTGAGCAAATTTTGATGCAAAAAGGGCCGAAACTAAGATTCTTTAATATTCGTTTGCAATGTATAGATTGGGGAAGCTTAATACAAATACTCAAGTCAATAGCATTGAGTCCCACACCAGCACTGGCAATCCGAGGACGACTTGGTGTAACCATTCTTGATGTACTATCAACTGCAATAAATGATATCTGGAAGATCGAAAACAAATAGTCTTGTTGGAGAAATCTCCGGAAATTACATGTTGTAATTCATGTCGATATGAGAAGGATCAAACAAATATTTCATTTTAAATCAAAGCCATTCAGAAAAATAAAAGCATTCAGAAAAGACAGATACAAAGTATGTAAATGATGTAGACAGTAAACAAAGCAATAACTACGAAAGAGTCAGAGGGATCTACTAATTATCAACCTCACTCTGCTTTCAACCATTTTTGGATATTTAATTCTTTTCTATTCTTCTATGGCAAACATCATTTGAACACAAAATATTTGCTTAAAAAGGATTCCGAAATTTATGCTGTCTAGGCGCGTTAATCTTTATGGTCAACTGATTACGCTCTTTTTATTCAACTTTATTTTTGGCAAATGTTGAATGAACTTCAAAATGAGAGAAAATTGACAGACAAATACCTTGTTTTAACATTGGCGCTTTTGAATTCCTCATTCTCTTGATTGATTAGACGAATTGCGTAACTTTCCGAATTGTATGAAAATAAAATTATCATCTTTTAGCGTGCACTTTCTAGTTTCAAAGCTATAAAACCCTAGTAAATATGCCCAAGTTCATTCGAGTGTTCAACGACCAACGTCTGCTTCATCTACCTTCGTATTCGAAAACATTAACATCTACAAACACTAAGCCACAGAGAAAGAGAATGAGTCTGTCTACTGTAAGAACTCCAGTCTCATCTAAACGACAATAATTTGAAAATGAGATGAGCGTATCAGAAGTACGTATTGCAACTCGTTGCGTTACAATCCACTGCGTTATCATCGATCTTCATGCTGTGTCGAAAGCTCCTCAATGTCGATATTTTACTGGTCTTATGGTTGACGGTATGAAATTTATTGATTTTATTTGCTGAATTTAAAATTTTCTACAAGCAACGACGCCCTGTGGCTTCAGTTGATATTCAACCAAACAATAGGTTGTTCCTCCCGAATAACAATAAAAAGAGTTTTTGAAAATGTTCTATGAGCAACGACGCTCTGTGGCTTTAGAATATATTGATATTCAACTAAACAATAGGTTGTTCATCCCGAATAACAATAAAAATTAGATAAAAATTAAATTTCCATTAGATTTTCATATTCCAAAAAATGAAGGGCTGACGGTTCTTGGTAAAGCTCCTGCAAAATGAACTTCGATTCGTAGGTCCCTTGTTTAATAAGGTCAAAATGTGTGTTTCAATATGACAAGTTTGAACTGAGATCAAAGCAAAATAAGGCCTAACCATTTTCGTGAACATTTGAAGTGATGCTGTTTCCTTCATTTTTGAAAAGCTGTCCCGTTTCAGTGAATAAAGATAAGTACCTCCGAATATTGAGACTTCTGTGTAAATTCGTCTCAAAGGGCTTGACTCGAATAGGTTCTTCGCCGACGTTTAGAGAGAGGGAGTTTATGTTATGCAGCTGCGAAATAACGACACATCTTGGATTTCAGTGTTCCATTTGTATAAGATACAAGTTGTTCCATTATTATATCTTTTTATACGAGATAAATTGACCAAGTTAGCCTGCCACTGATAATCGATACCCCGATCATTCTTCGACTCCCAAGCCGATGACGAGCGGGTTTGTGACGGTTGTATGTATCTTGACTAGAGAGCCAGTTTTTTATTGTTTTTCTTGCTTGGTTTGTTTTAAAAAGCGCCTCCGAAACACCCAGTTTCACTCGGTGTGCAATAGTTTCGTTTATAAGTCATTGCTTAATGTTTTACTTCTTAGACTTCCTAACAACGGGACCAACCGTATATTGGAATATCCATTTTCATGTTTATTAGATGTGCTTTTCCTGGCCCCTTTTCGAAGTCTTTTTTTGAATAAGATAAAGTGAATTTTATCGTCGGTGTTTTGTCGAAGATGGGATAAAATATATCCGAATGGTTTACGAGTGGTGTCGTAGTTAGATTCTTGAATATACTTAGTTTTGCAGGGGTATATTTGCTTGGCGAAGGAAACTATCTGTGAATTATCTCTCGGATTTTTGAAAATTATAGGATAATGGGAGTTGAGACTAATAGTTCTATGCACTTTCCCTTATTGGAATAGGTTCTGAACAATGTATAGAACGCTTGTGTTCCAGAACCTTTTGTAAATGATTCTGTGACTCGCTCATCGCATTCTGACATCAAGTCATCGATTATAAGTAAATTTTCATTCAGTGGGTTCTAGCAAACTCGGTTCTGGCAAACCCTCCACAAATGAAACTTTAAAGATTTTGTTGTTATGTTTTTTCCACATACCATAACACCATATTATCTGGCGGTGGTGTAATGAATTGTGGTGTTATTATCTACCAACTCATTCACGCAAACACTTTTTCTAGTTCACGCTGCTCCTGATAAAACACAAGTCAACAGATATTTAAACCTTGGATCCATATTGGAAGTAAACTGTTTCACAGTCTCTACATCTTTCAAATACTGCAATCTCACAGAGACATTTACAAAATTATTTATCGCACAAAATTTTACAATCATTAGTATAAAATATATTATTAAGCAAAAAATCGATATATATGCATTATGTAAACAACATAATATTATCGATAGTTAAAACTATTCAGTTTCGAATTAAAACTCGGTTGTAAAATGTGAAAAGATGAAAGCACGCTAAAAAAGTTACACTACGCAAAGAAATATTTAAAAAAAACATTCAGGTAATATTTGCACAGATTTAGTTGAACGGCAATCGATTATATTCAAATGTGAGTTGGAATTTATTTTTTTATGAAAACAATATAACACGCATGTCAGTCAGTGAAGTGGGAACAAGCCCCGCAGGTTTGAATATCCGAGAGTTTTGTGGGAACACCGTCGGATAACACCTTTCTCTTCCCATAAAAATTGGAAATAACTCAAAACATCGCTATATTAGTCGTCAACAAATAACCTAATGTTGAATACTCGGAAGCCGTAATTTCTGCAATCTGAGATTTAGAAGATTGATTTTAAAACCTCCATAAAGATTTCTTTGGTAAAATCATTTCGTTTCTTGTTTAGGCCCTTGGTGCTCATTTTAATACTATCGCCGAAGCAATAATACGATTTTGAGCAGAAATTTGTAACTCCAGTGCCCTGTCGCTCAACTTTGAACAAACCTGGAGTTCTAGAATCGTATTTCTTGCGCCCCGCGCAACAATTTCTATCTCCAAGCCATTCGCGTCCATTCATAGATTATTCGATGAAATCCGCGTGATGCTGATCGGAAACAACCCATGAAATGACTCGTAAACAGACTTGCGCTTCTCTGGTATAACCACAGATTCGACGAAAGCGCCTGGGAATGCGGTGTAATATCTGTCCGTATCCATTTCCTAAGACTCAAAGCCTTTTCTGTCAACATTTACATCCAAACAGGTATAATGAAATTCCAACATTCGTAATTTGATCAAATTATACACGAAAATTCAATTTGCGACGGTAAATCCCAATTCACTAACCGCTTCCTCATTTCAAGTTTGTATATATTTTCAGAAATGACAGTTAACTTTCGGAAATAAGGTTCGTTGATTAGCTTAACAGCCCCTTCTCCATTGCAATATCCCACCCAACGATGTTTCTCCTTCTGGATATGACTTTTCCGTGAGCCGAATTCCCCAGCAATGTGGAAGTGCCGACAATAATAGCCTTGTCAGGGTTATTATCGCCAGTCTTCCGTGCAGCCAAACCGAGTTTGCGAACGCGTCGCAACATTTTTTAGGGTGTAAATTGAATGATTTGATAAATTTTAATCACTTCCATGTTATGCTGGAGATACCAACGTACAAAATCAGTGAGTGATAAGTAGAATTTTTGCATCAAAATAACCTCAAATTAGACTCTTCCTCGGGAGTCCGTTCATATCATTATCGCCAACATATTTTGACATGGTGTGTGTCCCCAGTATCATTTTCGGATATTTTAGTGTTTTTAAATGCTTCAAAATGCTCTTCAAAATGCTCTGGTACTTCAATATTGCATTCCAAATAAATTACCGTCCAAAATCATTTATTCAATATTATTCTCATTTAAGTTCCAAATTAGTCTGGTGTGTTTTTTGCCAGACAAAAATGTTCTTATCTCGGTCGTTTTACGTTCATGGCGCCATTCACATTTGCATACTTCGATCAAGTTAACACCTTGATTATAATCCGACACATTTCCGGTTGCGGTCTGCAAATAGGATAAACTTTTTCGTCTATTTTTTATCCATTTTGTCCATTGTTACGTCTTGTCAATTCACACTCGTGCATATGCCAATAAAAGCCGTAAAAAATTATGAGCGGTTTGGGTGGCTGAATGCCAACTATCAACAGCAATATGATGAAGACCTTGAACGTTTTTACTTTACAGGCCGGCGAATTTGGTCTTAATTTTACATGTTATATTATTGAATAATAATGAAAAAACACCCATGGCACACATCGGCCGTACACGATGTTTCGTGCCTCAATGCACCAGTTTGTATCCCAGAGCTTGTCACATATTTACGGCATGTGAATTTTTGGCGTACTCATCTAGATCCCAAATATGACTTAAATGACCCTTTCACATTTTTACGGTTTGTGAACTAATAGTACACTTCATAGAAGCGAATAAATATAAAATAAGCCATTAACGCTTCAGGGTCTGAGATAGTAAAGGACCACACTTTAATACTTGAAATTAGTTGATTTCTTCCACCTTCACGGACTCTATATCGCATCCTGTACTACTTTAGTCACTTGACCCTTGCACTGCCACACCGGTTTGAGCATCCTGATTATAGCGCAATATTACCGGTAGAGCTGAATGTTACAGAGATCGTTTGATTAACGTTTTGATTACAAAAACTTGCCCATTTAGTGGAAACCAAAAATATTTAAAAAAAGAAAATAATGTTTATAAAGTATTTATGCGTTATTCACTATAATATATTCGATATTATTATTTAGTTCTTTTTGTTGAATGAACGTGACCAAAAATGTTACGGATGAGAGTTCTCAAAGTGTCATTTTTTAACACGAGATCTCAGTGACCGTATTGAATTATGCTATGGAAAGTTTTGATTTATGCTATTGAAATTCTCACCTATCGTTATTCTAAAACGCAGCAGAACCGGTGACTATGAGTGACATGTTTTTTTTTTTTTTTTCATTAAAATACACTCTGGCATGGAATGACCCAATAAAAAAATGTATGAACTGTCACAATCGACAGCTAAGAAAGTGGCTATAACTAAGGTTTGGTAACGATTCTCTTCCTATGAAATCTGAATTCAAATCGAGTAGAAAAAAAACGCAAGTTTGTAGTAGCGTTCTAATCTTACTAAAATTTAAATTTATGGTACTAACTTTCAAGCCGACTGCTAGTCAAGTCATGGATTTACGAGCAGGCTAAATAACGGTTCGGCGACAGTTTATCACATGCTATATATATTATTGGTAGCATTGTTTTTCAACCAAATACCAATACCGAAGCTCTCATAATAAACGCACCTCATCGATACCTTTAACGATGCATTGGAACAACACTAACTTAAAATTGTCATTTGTTTTTATTCATTCTGTTGCGGTGAAAAGATTATGTAGGCCTAACAGGAGTACTTACTGCAGGAAGTGGGTTTGTCTCAAGCGATGAAGGCCAAGAACAACTTCGTGTAGTACAATCTGATCCACAGTCCATAGCCCAATCTTTATTCTGATCTGTAGTCTGTTAAATAAAGTGAACAAACAAAGTCGGTAAAAATAACTTGAAACGTATAACCTGAATTCATATGTAGGAATATAATTAATATTTATAATTTTACATTAAATCAGTTTTAAGAAACATTCGCATTCCACAACTTCATGCATATCTGAATAACAGGTATAGATACACTCACCCACTGCGAAGGCTTCAGAACGAACTAAGAACTTTTCGAATTAGCAAATTACACAGCCGGAAAGAAAAGAAACTCATAAAACAAACAGAAACAATGAACTTTATAGGTATCAGTTAATGGACAAACGAATGTGGCATCGATTAAAACAAACATTCAAAAGTATTAATCTGGTTATTTACAAAAACATTGCACTTTTTTCATAACATTTTATCTTATACCTTTTTCAAGAAGTTACACTATGTTCTCACGAGAGCATACAATAACATCATATTGCCATGAAATGGGAACCTAAAATTATAAAAAAAAAATATTACAGAATCTTAGAATACTCTGTCAACTATTCCTATTCATGCTGCGCTTAATTGTTTTGTGTTATAACCAGCAGTGTTTCTGAAAATTAACGCTATTTCGATTACCATGCTTATTTTTCGATGATTTTTTCTAAAAAGTTTTTCGTGAAATTTCGTCTTTTTTGGTTCTGCTACTTCCACAATAGAACCCTGAAATATATTATTTGATATAGTATTATATAAATGATTTCCCTAGGTGAATTACAATAAATTTTCAACTAATAAATAGAACACCTTTTATTTCTTTAGGATTAATGACAAACTCGGACAGGCTATTTGGTTTAAAAATCAGATTGCTTTTCCTCATTGTGGAAAATTAAATACCTTTATAACTCGTGTCAAAAAATATCTTTTAGGGAGGAAGATTCCTTAATCATCTTTCGTTACTGTATTTATGCAACTCTCTACGCACTAGTGGTTTTAGGAGACTGGTGTATGAAACGTCTCATTCGAACCCAGCTTTAAGCGAATTTTGATAAAAAAAAAAGCTCAAAACTATCATTCATTAATATTCTTTTGCAATGCAAAGAGTGAAAAAGTTTGAAACAAATACTCACTGAGAATGTTTTGGTTCCCACTATAGTTAAGTTCTGAGGACTATATGTCGCCATTCTTGATGCACTATCTCCTGCCCTAAATAGTATCTGAAAGGTTGAAAACAAATATAATCTGTCGTCAATGTGCGGAAAAGGGCTCATTCCGTTCCACATCTCTGGTAACAGGAATTTTATTTCATTTATATAAAGAAGTTTATCCAGATTTTGATAATCTATGTTCTCCCAGTCAGATTTTTCTTTTGTTTTCAAGAAATTCAGGAATATCCTTCTTTATAGTTCACAGAGGAATATACGCTGGCGTAGAGGTAGTTTAACCATGCTAGAATGAAAATCTCGTGCGTCCCAATAAAAATAGTGCGGTCTGTGCGCATGGTGGTAACAAAAATATCGATTTCGATCGATTCTAAGGACCACGGTACAACTATCCAAGTCCGAATTATTTTGAATATATTGTACTTGAGAATGGGACACAGATGATACATTTGTGCCCGATTCTTTGCCAAGAGAATTTCTGATTCGGATACGAGGGAATACCATTAAGGCATTGTCCTACTATTCATTATGTACTTTTTACTTTTGAAAATACATGAACGTGCTAGACACTTTGTCGTCAGTGGGTAGTGATCAAGGAAAGAATTAATCGATACTATTAGTTCAAATGTAACTCTCGAGTGAAGCATTCACACAACCATGAGAAGACTAACGAAAACTAAGTTTTGTTTGCCTTCATAAGTCGAGGGATATCTGATCATCATTCATGTTTTTAATTTATATTTTATTTTTTACGACAAATTTTGTTGCCATTGTTTGTCGGAGCAAACTGTGATAATAAAAGCTTAAATACTTCGGATATAAAATCTAAACTGAAAGATTTCGAGATGTTATGACAAGAAATTGTTTCCTTTTTACTATTTTACTACTTATTTGTTAAACTTTGCTACAAGTGTCTCAGATTTTAATAAAGGTCCATCACAGTCTATCGGAAATGACCATAAAGGTAGGTTTAAGAATTATTTTCCGTATATTGTATATTTTTAGTAATGATGTTTCTCAGAGTGTTACCTTACTTCTTGTCTGTATAAATAAAAGTATTTATTGATTGGTATTGAAAAAAATAAATAAATGCAAGAAATTTTCATTTACAAGCAAGCTCTATTATTATTTAAATTGTCTTTTATCAAGTTTGTCACTGATGTGCTTTTTCCACAGTTTTTGTATTTCACAAGTTAAATGATATACCATTAAAGTAACATAAAAGCCTTTTTAGGTAGGGATGTGATAAAGATTATGGTTGAGAACGCAAGATTATTTACGTAACCACCTATAATATCGGACGCATACCTCGTAATGAATCAATGGCACATAATCCCATCCTGTATTGAACTTAAGAGCTTCCGATTAGACCAAGGCTAATTTATTCCTAAAACTTTGAAATCACGGTCCCTCTTTGTCCAAATCATCTTGACCGCGCGATACAATAGTGTCCCATTCTCACCAAAAACCATTCGAAATAATATTGACTTCATTTAATATTACAGAGTATCGTGTGTCGCCCACCACCATTATGTAATACGTCTAAAACACTCTTATATGGAAACAACAGCTGATAAATTTGCCTACACCGGAATATATTCTGTCGCCAAATATAGCGTGAAATATTGATATACTTGGAAACAAAAGAAAAATCTAAGTGGGGGAACTTAGATTGGCAATCCCTTAGTATGAAAATAAAATTAAATTCTGGTTTCCTTCGACGTGCAACGGAATTCTTTATTTAGGGCTCCTTCTCATCCACTGCCCACTAACTGACAGTCTTGTTTAAAGAAACCCTGGGTAATTGCATGTTGCAATTGATTTTGATAACAGAATTTAATCAAAGCCACCTATGCTCGAAACAATATGATACATCAACTGCCTCGCTTCGTCGTGTTTTTATAAAGATTCTCGCAATTTTTCTGTTGGTAAACTAATATAAAAATGACCTATAGTTTTTGGGTTTGGTTCAACCCAGTGTAACTCGCAAAAGTTTTCAATAAAAGAATCGAAAAAGACACGTCAATTGTGGGTATAACTTTAATGCGTAATTCATCATTCCTTAGTAAATTTTTAATGATAACGATAGCGGATTTTCTATATGGAGAACTGCAACCTTTCGAGCAGCTACCAGTTCGAAGTCAGAAGGAGGTTTTAGTAGTACCTAGACGTTACCTAAACCATTGGTAGGGTATTCATATGAACTTCGGTTATAGGCCACGGCTTCGACCATAGATACATGTACATAAAATATTATTGAAGCATTGGCAAAACCTCGACCTCGATATTCGGAACTGGTATCTGGATGAGGAGCCGAGTAATTCTGACTGAATATGAATGATACCCAATTCTCTAACTCGACAAGAATAGAAATATAAGCCAGGTTAAGATCGCTCACAAGGCATTGAATGATTTATTTCTTTTTGAATCATTTAAGTTATCTTTGATAGACGTTTTTTCGGTGCTGTTTCCATAAATACACTATACTTTTACCAGGTCTTTGAAAATGAACCATTATCAGCGATATAAATAGCATATTCGAATATTTCTGAATGCTAAAAAATGATAAAACTGCCATTTAGGAATATTTCACCCCAGTGTAAAAATTGAGAAAGCTTAACAGAAATACTTACTTGAGAATGAAGTTTCTCAGTTACATTATTTGCATACTGAGGCTGAATTCGTATTCCACATGCCGTTCCATCTGTGGTCTGCTAAACAGTATATAGGAACAATTAGTATTGGTGTAAAAACTCGAAAAAAGTGCATATCGTTATTAGTTTTTATATATATATCATTTTAGTATAAAAGCCATCTCATTCTAGAACAAGATCCTAAGCCATCTGCCACATTGATTAACTTAGATATAATTTGATTAAAAAGTACTTCGCCTACGGTCCTGTTCGGAAAGACCCTTTTATTCTACAATAAAACTCAATTGTCAGGTATAGCAATAACAGTTTTTGTTATTTAGTTCCACTCTGGGCAATGCTGGTAGCAGAGTTTAAAAGAAACCAACTAAAGGCCATATTAAAAGATGCGGTAGCAGCAAATTCGTTGTAAACGGAAATCATCCCAAACAAAGCTGAACCGTAATGATTAAGTGCATTGAGCGGTGTTTGCCCTGGCCAATGGTTAAACCATCTATCACTTTTTGTATATATATATATATATATATATATATACACACCTTAGATGGCTCGTAACTCCATTCCACTTTTTGTGGCATGGTTAATTTATCATTTGCCAAGAAAATCGCAGTTTGAAACCTGATTTATTCCACCAGGCAAAATAAGCAGCTATAATAGTAAAACTCGTTATTAAAAATGTCAGATTATTTTCTTCAGTACGGTTGTCTAGTCCAACAAGTTATGAGAAGCTTATTGGTTTTGCAAAACAACTAACTGCATTTTCTTCTCTTATTTAGTAGAATTCCCCATTCAGAGAACAAACCCATTGAAAACGTACTGCAAAAGTGAAAATCGCCGTATAATTAAAGAAATAGTGTAAATTTCGTCGAAATTTTTTATATAGCTCTGAAAGAGATTTGAGAAACTTAATAAATTTTAGCAACTTCACTTCAAGGCCAAAACATTTTAAGTGATTCTAAATCGCTATAAAAGGTGAAGTGACGCTGTAACCGGCGCCTAATCCTATAAGATTTAAATATCGGTCACTTGAACGACAAAAAGCTGCTACAAAAAGGAAGCATCAGTCGGCTCAGTACAGTCCACGACATATCTAACCGTGAAACGTAATGAAGTGTATAAGCAGCATACTCGTTTTTGTGATTTGGCAATTTTTTCCCAATCAAGATTTTTTGCCGAAAAGCAATTTTATTTAATGTTGTTCTTCATTGGGTGTTTCAATGGTTTAATCTCAATCTTTTATCCTACAATTATGTGAAGAAGTAAGACTATCTTTTAACGAAAACCCACAGCGAAATTAAATTTTTGTGGAATGAGAACATGACACTTGTGAATATATAGTTACACGTTTTAATCTGCGTGAATAGTGTGTTAAGTTGCACCCTTTAGCAATGTTCAAATCTATACTAGCAACTTATATTTGAAGGCCCCTTTTCAATGCCGTTCTCACTCGTTTGTGAGTAACATGTCAGTCGGGCCGCCAATACTTTGGAAATTACTTTGGAAAATCTTTAAACACTTTGTCAACTATTCCTGTCTAGGATTTATCTATATGTTATGTGTTCTAATTAACACTGCTCATTGAAAAGCAACGCTATTAGGATTACCGTGCTTAGTTTTCGTTGGTGTTTACTGAAAATCCTTTCGTAAACTTCTGTCAATTTTTTTAGTTCGGCTTCTGCTGCTTCTACATTAGCATTCTGAAATGTTTTTTTTCAATTATTTCACAAAGTAAATCGCGATATCTTTTAAACAAATGATTTGAACACGTTTGATTTATGGAGGATTAATGGCAAACTCGTACAAACCACTTGGATGTTTGCAGGTGCTCAACGTTTACAAAAAAATGAAGAAAAGTTGCCATTGATTATTGCTTTGAAATAGGCCGATTTTAATTTTCGAAATAAAATAAATTATATATTCAATCTGGAGCCACCATCAATTCTTTGAAGTAAAATCGTCTAATTGTGTTTTCTCACCTCTTTTTAAGGTTTTTAATTCATTTTTTACTTCAAAATTTAATATTCACATTATTATTGTTATAAAAATACATACACTTTTCTGAGCATATATTTGGCCTACATATAAGAAATAAATATTACCGGATTCATTTCTAGCCATGTAGTAGCTCCGCCACAAAAACTTAGCATTGAACCTTTGTCGATTTTATCCAGATCGTCTCGCATCGCTAGGTATTGACATTTCAAAATATATGATTCTAACGAATTTTTTGCGGCGCTGGCATTTTTACTCTTGTCGTCTGTTTCTTGAAGTAGCTGGGCTTTCTCAATCTGAAAGTAAATTAAATAGAAAGGTTGGAAAATACTCTTCTTCAAATATTTATTTCAAATTCGAAAGAAAACCTCAAAGGATTTAAATTCTATTTCCTCATACAATGATTTAAAGAATTGATTCAAGTAACGGCTTAGCAGAATAGAATTTCAATAAAATTGCTTTAATTTCATTATGCAAGAAAATAAAATTAACAAAAGGGAAATATTTACACATATAAATAATTTATTCAGTCATGAACACTGTAACAAAAGTAGAGTAAATTTTGAGTAATTGCATATTTCCAACGTTTGGAATCGCCATGTTAATAATATTTATCAAGTTGAGGCTCTTAATTGACCGCTCTCGATGGTGCGTTCCATCAACAGCCGATATTATCACAACTTAAAATTACTGTCAAAGATCGATAAGTTGACTGCATTTTTGTTAGAGAGGCCAAAATATAATATATGGAAAACGAAAAAGAGAGAAACAGAACTACTCCCGTAAAGCAAGATTTGCTTGTTACACGCGATTAATTTTAAATCAATTAGTTACCATTTGATTGATATCTTTCTCATTCAGTCTGCCCTTAAACAACATTTGTGTTGGTATTTCTCTACTGCACGCATTATTCTCAGAAGCACTAACGTTTAGTATTCCGCTTTTATTGACACGAAACTGTAAACATATTTCTGGACAAGTTTGTCTGAGATTTTTGGAAGTGGAAGGGATTTTGAATATTCCAAGTAGATGGGTATTTTCACTCTGTTCAATCACCTTCAAAATTAAATCACGAATTAGTTTAAGTAAAACAATACTAAATAAATTTAATCTATTTTTTACTTCTTTTTATAGCCACCCACTGGAATGGATCGCCCTGGCCAAGGAAAGTTATGTACCAGTAGTTATTATAGCCGAAATTATAGTGTTGTAGCACGGATACGAGAATTCCCATTCGATCTAGATCACTGAAATTATTACACTTGGAGTTATGGCAAGAATTAACGGAGCCGGAGTCGCCGGGACATGAACCCGATATTTCTAACCTGTCATGACAGCATGATAGCCACTAGGCCGCGCACACAGTAAATTTTATTTTTGTTTTATGTCTTAAAATTGTATCAACTAGTTTGTTTTGCCCCAGGCGCTAAAATACTTGTTATTTTGATTAAAATGAATAGTTTTTATTATTTTCCAATTCATCAGTTGTCGGACATGGGTCACTAATTTTCGGCTAATTCTTGACAAAGTAAATTTTTTAATCGTGTTCGAGAAATTGTTTCTTATTTGAGGTATTGTAAAATAAGCGCCCACAACACCTTGCGCCATGCATTCTTTTGTGCAAATCGATTTTATTTTTTTTATAAAGAATTGCAAACCTTGAATTCTTCCAATCCAATAGTACAAGGGACGGTATTTGTTTCAGAAAATGGGATCACTGCCCTCCCAATATTAAAAGTCTCTTTTTGTGACTGCACTTGATAAGAAAAGGAACTTTTGTCGGATACTTTAATTGTCTGAAAGCGATACATACAAATAATTTACTTTAAGTTTGAAAAAATTTTTCACGAATCCCTACAAATGATTTGTATAAATACATAAAATTGTAATTATGTAAATTGTCAGTAATTCGTCTCAAGAGACTCTAACAAGTTAATATCCCCGTATTCAATACCTAGGTGAGGATTCATCAACATACTCATATTGGCGTAAATGTTATCAAAATTGTGGTTTCGAGTTGAGGCAAAATACTGCAATTGAATATTCAATTCAATGTTTTTACCTTAAAAAACTCTCCTTTCAATTTTGCTCCTGTTATTGCAGCTCCAAACGCGATGGCTTCATCTGCGTTGACTTTGAAGTTTACTTTAGATGGGAACATTTCTTCCACAATTTCGCGTACTCTAGGTATGCGTGTAGTGCCGCCAATCAATATCACTTCCTTCACCTTGAAAATTATGAAAATTGCAGCAAACGGATCACGATCGATGATCATGTTTTTCAGTATATTTATTGTATTTTGGTGCATGTTGGGAAAAAATTACGAGTGACGATTCATAAAATATACCCTGCATTTCGGGAGAATGAAGAGATGGAGGTGTTACAAAAAATGTGGATAATTAACCTGTAAATGCTGACTAAGTATTAATCAATTATTGGCATTCTAGATCTTTAATAGAGTAAAATTGTCAAACATAAAAGTTCAGACATACCTTTTCGATTGAAGCGATTTAAGTCCATTTTGTTGTGACATCAGAATGCAATACATAATGTAATAAGTTTTTTGAAACAATTGCTGGTAGCGGAACCGGGAGGAAAGTTATATTCCTCCTACGTTTGGAGAAGAGGGGACAGTCCACATAACGATTTTTTCAACATTCATTATACCAGGTACAATTTTCGCGCGCAAAATCACACTTCTTGTGAATTTTTTAATGCTTCTCTGGCATTCAAAAAATTTTCAAAAGAAAGGAGAACGTATCACTTTTTTATACTCCTTTTAAAAGATTTTTAAAGCTTCCGAAATCATACTAACCCACTCGTGCAGTAATGAAATATGATCTCAGACTATCAAGATATTATGGTACTTTCTCAGAATCAGCGAAATTCGTATAATCGAATGGTGACCGCGCCAAAGTCGCGAGAAAATGTGTTGTTATCACAATTTTATCTTGTTTGTGTACTTTGGGAAGAACGTTTGACGACTTCACGCGCAGTTTTATATTTAGAAGGCCGACCATTAGCAATTGTTCAAAAGGCGTATATGTTTATGAAAGTTGCGGTATTAGAACATAATACACATTGTTTTAAACACAAAACACTCACTTTGTTATTTGTTAAACCAGCGTATTCCAAAACCTTCTTTAGCAATTCTTGAATTCGTTTAAAAAGCTGCTGATTGCATTGCTCAAATTTCTCGCGCATCACGGTTGAAGTCAATCCTTTTTCTTCATAAATAATACTCTCGTCTATCCTGGAAGAAATAAAACATTCAAAATATTAACTATCAGGTAATTGTGGTTCTGGTGCAACGAAGAAAACCAGAATGGATTTTAACCTATGACAATTACGATTTTCCGGGTTGTGTTTTCATCAGAACTTTATTTTTAAAAATTTCGCGATATAGCATATAGGGTATTGCTGCGAGTGTCACTGATTGGTAATCAATTTCTTGTTAACCTTACAAAGACATTAACATAAAAAGCGCTGGTACTTCCCAAATGCCGTCTCAAGTGTCTTCTAACTTAAATTAAAGATTTGAACCAAAGAAAATGTTACAGGTGGTAAACTTCCGTTGTTCCCACTCATATTGGTTCTTATTGAGGCAGCACGAAGTTAGAATAGTGGCTAAAAATTGTTATCTAGTTTTACCAACTTTTTAAATATAGATCTCTACGCCGAAAAATGCGATATTGAGTCAGAATAAAATGACATAAGGCAGGCTCGGTGGGAGAGTAAAACCCCAAATAATCTTGACTGACCTAATGCGGCCGTCTGAAAGCAACAAAAAGTGCTTGTGATGTCATAATTTCTATTTTGCATTTGTTTCATCACAATAGATCGTTAGCATTTTTTTCAGACTAATCACTAAAATATTTCTCCGCCTTTGAAACTATTCAGGCATACAACTAAATAATTTTCTTAAAAATTTGAAAAAGAAAATAGAAAAGTGTCATGACACGCCGTGTTGAAATGTTATCATTTTCTAAGTATTTGAGAGCAAACGGTTCTGTTCTGTCGGAGGATTTCTGGATATGCTTTCGTTACCGACTGGCGCGCTAGATATATAAATATATCGAGGATTCGAGTACAATACGGTTCATTTTTATCGAAAATAAGATATCGTCACCATCTTCCGGCTCTCGATGAATAGATTCTTTTGATATATTCTTTTGATGCATTAATTTATTAAATACCTTGCTTTAAATGTATACGTGCATGGAAATCTTAGTTACAGCGTCACATTTTTCGACCAGAAAGTTACTTTCGATAGCCACTAACATCACAATTGCTATTAAGATGAGCCTCGTCGGCACTGCTTGCGGCTTCCTCCGCCAACCAGGTCCGTGCACAGTAAAAATGAGGAATATGATGATCCGAAAACTCTCACCCTGATTGGGAACAAGTATCTGCACGAGGTCGTGGTTCGCCAAATGATTAGGTTTTATTCTAAACTTTCCTTTCCCACAGGATTAAAATGATATCCTATTCTTTTCTATATGCGTATACACATAATTAAGTTGAATGCATAAATAAGTAGGAGCGTTACTCCTAGCAATACATTTAGAGGGTAATGCTAGGCTTTTTACCCATCAAGAGTTTTGAGATAAAAAAAAGTTTGTGCGTTTATTTCAAACTGCTAGGTTTTTATCAAATTATTCTTAAAGGAACTACTATAGACAGTCAGGAGTTGTCGAAAGAATATGGGAAAACCGAAGCAGCAGAGTATCACCTGTGAGAAACATTGGCTATGTTGGGGCACTTATGTATTTGGTGTATTTTAGTATCAGGCACTCACTTTGATTAAACGTGAATATCATCCGATGAGTGCCTTTAGAGAATGCATTGGAGTATTGCATTATGCATATTTCTCAATATCGTGTTTACTTTATTTAAGTCATCCCGGTGATGTTTTAATCGAATTTTGAATGGAACAATTTCCAATAGGATTCTACTTGAAAAAAAATATTTCCTTGCTATATTAATATTATATCAGTTTACAAAACAAAATGCGCATTTAGCATCAACACTATCCACTTACTGCTAACAGAGAATACTGCCTTTGAAACTTATTATACATAGGTAGCTTTATTTTCCCACATAAAAATGTGTCACCTTAACATATTACTCACTGTAATTGACTGACTGATTGTAACATATTCCGTTACAATATGCGATTTCAATTCCTTCAGTTTAATGCAATGGAATGGAATTCATGTTTCCATATCTAAATCAGTTGATTCAATTTTCCAGAGCAATCACAAATACGGAAGTTTTGATGTGTCAATTTGATGAAGTGCCAAGCAGTAGTATAAATTACCAATATTAAAACGGAAACTTTGAATAAAGGCAAAGTGTCACCCCAGCAGCCATTAACAGATATCCCATATGCACATAAACAGAAGGTTCAAAATGCGAAATGTTAACCCTATTTAAAGAAAAACGGCGATTTCGTTAACACTTCAAGGATATTCCATTGAATGAAAAGATTCAACATTTTGAAATTCCTGTAATTATTATGTTTAAAATGGCAAAATAACTTTTGGTACGTCAATTTTGTAAATATGCCCCTTTAAATGAAATCAAGGGAAATTTAAATTGACCCTTAATAAGTTTATTCAGCTGCAACACCTAATACGCGAATAACCCTTCCAAATAAAAATGCAATGTTCGTGGTATTATGCTGTTATAACTTGACTCACTATAGGACATGTTTATTCCAGAAATTTATTTTAAGTTTCCCCAATTCTGCTTGGAATATTTTTGGCTAAATTTAACGCTCCCAACGCTGCTTTCGGCCTTGCTCAAAGTGAATTTCAATAGAAAAACCCGTTGAACCTCTCCATTGAATAAATTAATTGTGGAATAAATTACTTCACTTAAAAGATTCCGGCCCTACTCAGGGTTAATTAGTTGATACCTAAATTTAAAGTTGCAGAATTAAATATCAATATGTCCGGACTTCCCCGACTGACTGACTCCTTTATTCACATTATTCAACTACAGTTGCCATTATATAAAAGAAAAATACAGAATAGCAATGATAAAATAAAAATGGTAGCAATAAACCTAAATAACGACTATTTTTAGCCAATTTTAAGCAGAGGAATATCCAGAATGATCATCCTTTATATTAATTGACACCGGAGTTGAGGAGGCTCGAGGTAATTACTTAACTTTAGTCGTAATCGAGTCGCCTTTTTCAATGATATGACTCGTTCTATTTTAAATAGATTCAGGAATAGATTCCTCACTCGACATGCGACTTAAAAGTACAATGACTTAACTTTGCTGTTGAGTATAAATTTAAAGTTTGATAAGAATTGGACTCGACTTGAGTGAAGTGGACTCCACTTGAGTGAGTGAAGTGAAGGGATTCATTGAACTGCTTGAAATATGGAATTTGGCTATCAACTATAACTGTGTTCACAGTACTACCTAGGCTTTTGTCTAACCATGCTTAACACTGTCATCACTGGATCTTCCAGGAGTACTCATACATTCCAGGAGTACTCATTCCCAATTCTCCTGAAGCCACTAAAATGCAAAGAGCTACATGAAATGCAGAAATTGGAACTAAGTAACCCCTATCCCTGATAGACGTCTATTAAAATGGTACATATGTATCCACATTTTTGGGCACAGTCGTTACAGACATTATTGTAAGGAAAATAATTTGGGATTTGTTTAACATTACTCCGAGTCGGATGAAACCCCATCTTACAGCAATGCTCTCTCTTACATCGCATGGACATGGTAGACCATGTTATTTGGGCATGATGAAGGCGTCGATATGCTTGGGTACAGATTATGAACTAACCGAGTCGGAACCTTGAGCATCGGGACAAGCTTGTGTGGATAATTCTATGGTTTGACTGACATATCATGATGGAGCCATTAGATTGCAGCTATAAGGCGAGAATGATGCTCGAATTATTTTGCTAGGGGCAATATTTGGATTTTCTCATTTTCTCATTGCTCAATGTTTTCTTCCCCCACTACCTGTTCACGGTACCTATCGTTGAGATTGATTATTCCATATTCCATAGTCGATTCATAGCATAGAATTATTCCGATATTGGTGGGTGATTTTCTTACTTTGTGTGTATGAAGAGAACATAAAAACAGATATATTTGCAGCTTAAAGATGCAAAAACTTTCTATCTCATAAATAAATTATTAAAAATTGACTTTCTCTTACAAACGTGATACTTTTTTTCAAAGTTTATTTTATCAACTAATTTAAGAATTAGTTTTCATCAATATAACATACTTTTGCAAAGTTGTTTATGAGGGAATTTTTCTGCACCCCACAATTGCGGAGAACAATACAAAAAATTTACCACCTCTCGGACAATTGTGGTGAATTTATTATGATTTGGTATACCACCTACGAAAATCGGACAAAATTTTTAATTAAAGGTAATTTCTGTTGCAAACGTCTTGCAATCGATATCCATGCAGTAAGGTTTTGTGTGATATGACAGGATAATCATTGTGGCAATTTTTCAATAAAGGTACGAATTGACAAAACTTTTTTTTTCTTTGCGGTTATCAATTGGCAAATCTCTCTTAATGGATTTAATCTAGTATGAATTGACTTTCACCGCTTTTGCCGGAAATTTCATATGCCACATCTGAGTAATACAGAATATAGAATATCTAATCTGAATTGGTTGCCAATAAATTCCTTGGCCTATTTTTACCCTTCCTAAAATAGGCTTAAAATAATTGGTATTTTGCTTAATGACTGCCCTTTTTATCTTTACAGTCTTGTATTTTTCTTTTATATAATTGTAACTGTAGTTGTAAGATGTGAATGAACAAACCAGTCGGGGAAAGTCATTTATATTGATATTCAATGATGTAGTGATTTTTCAAGAAGGTTGGTGTCATTTAATCATCTCATGCTACATAACATGCCTGATTTTTCTGTGATCTTGTGAGGAGCTTATTGTGAAACTTCCATAGTGGTTTTGATATCTTTGTGCATCATTTTCATCAAGATATTGCAAACGTCATTGCATTGATAAAAAAGTGTGAGTCATTCGGGCAATTCTGGAATTTGTAAGATCAAAAAGTTCCTCTCGCGCATTGATATGTTTGCTTGATAATACTATCTCCAGCCGGAAAATATGAACCGGGTCACTAAGGTTAAGAGCAATAGATAAAATGAGGCGCTAACACTCATTCAGAGTTTAGAAATGTAGATAGATGAATTGCGAGTTTTCGAATATATTGTGTTAGAGTAGAAAAATAGACTTTAAAAGACAAAATCTCTAGTGAAATAAAATACTCGAATAATTTATTCAACCATGATCTCAGAAAGAAAGGTATTGCATAAAGTATTTATTTATGACAACAGGATAATTACCCAATGTTTTTAGTGATGTATAATGTAGCTTTTGTACTACCTAGTTTCCTGTTTGCAAATTATTAGCTGATCGTATAACCTCTGAAAAACATATTTAGGGCTATTTATATGTCTATTCATTCATTACACATTTATATATATATGAAACTAATGTTTAGATATTTAGATTTTTGTGTTGATTTTGTAGTTGATTCAGCAGCTGAAGTTCCATTCGATTTTAGGAAATAAGCTTGCTTCTTATTCCTTGAAATTGTCGCGTTTTGTAGCATTGTGTTTTAAAAATTAATTGCTACTCCACCGAAAAAGTGCTACATTTTTAGGCATAAAGCTATATTTAATATTTATGATTCGGGAACTACAGAAAATTGCTCAGCTCTTACTTAACAAGCTATTGCATTGATCGCAGTGTCAATCCCGACGAACGGTTCTGGAATATAAGACGGAACAACAACAACACAGTGGACAAAAACATGTAGCCAAAAGTTAGCATTGTTCTCGTGGAACAAATTCAGTGATGATGAGGTGTAGACAATCAGTTTTTCTCACATTTAATCAAGGCAGCAATTACAAATTGCCGTTTATAGAAGCAATCGCGAGGAATTTTTGAAGAAGAAATGAAGAGAGTTTTATTGAAATTTGGAATCTTTCTCAACAAAGTTTTTCAAGAAATGACAACAAATCAGTAACTGATTCAATGTAGTTTTTGTACTACTGAGTTTCCTCTTTACAAAATTATTAGCTGATCGCATAACGGCTGAAAACGTATTAAGGGCTATTTATATGTCTATTCATTCATAAGATATTTAGGTTTTTGTTTTGGTTTGAGTTGTTGATTCAGTAGCTAAAGTTCTGTTCTAGTTCAGGAAATAAGATTGCTTCCTATTTGTGAAAATGTTGCATCTTTTTGCATTGAAAATTAATTGCTAGTAAGTGCTACATGTTTAGCATAAAGCTATATTCAATATTTATGATTTGGGAACTACAAAAAATTGCTAAGTTTTTATCAGCCGCGACATAAAATTTTGCTAAATTCATCTGAGGTAATATGCTGTCGTGTAATGCAAACTGTATAGAGAAAACCGTCTTAAATTATCGCAATCAGAAATTGTTTGAACAAGCTGATCTGTACCTTTTAGGACTTGACATGAAACTGGAATCAGATAGGTAACGTCAATTAGACAACCACAGCAATAGTTTACACTAGGGCCAAATCAAAACAGAACTTACTTGAAGTGGCCTTTTTGAACAGTAATTGCGACATAAATTTATACATATCGCGGTACCGTCACAGATATAGGCTTGATGCTGCCATATCGTCACCCATTTTCTACTTTTGCAGAGTAAAAGTGTTTAAACAATTAGGGCGACAAGTTAAGGCGACAAATGCCAAAAGCATCATTCGAGCAATTTGTTATCAAATGAAGCCATCCGCGAGTTGCTAGCGCTTAGAAGTTGCCCTAACTCCGAATTTTGGATCGGGAACCCCTAAGTGTCGAATTATCCATATATATATATAAGGATTTATCAGTATCGCAGATGTGACATATACATGCTAACATTCATAGGATGTTTTTACATATTTTTTTTCTGTTAAAAGCTATATTTTAAAATCTGTACCTGGCAAACTTTGATCGTGATAACACAATTTTCTTTTGTTCACTGACGAACCGTAATCGTGTTTGAGCTTTGATGTTGTGAGAAATATCAACCCCATACTGACGTGAGAATTCCTCCGATAAAAACTTTGCAAGATTATTGTCAAAGTCGACCCCTATATAAAAGAAGAACAATAAAAAACTAGAACTGTGTAAATAGTTCTACGAAGCCGTTCGCCTGGCAATGTTAAACACTGCCATCACTGTATCTTCCATGAGTACCCATGCATGGTCTAAAAGATGTCTCACAGCACACAGTCTTCAGGACCAAGATTCTTGCTGACAAACAAAGTTATGCAAAAATCAAAGTTCACTTGTCAGGATATTTAATCAGGCAATGCATACTACCGCTATAATCCAAAAAAATCATATATACACTCTGCGCTGAATCAAATAAAATGTCACATTTATGGGCCATGCATGGAACAGGCAGGGTGTGATGTCTTCAAATTATGAATGAAGCAGTCATTTCAGGACTTTGTTAAATCAATCCAAATCACACATTTGAACGTTTTTTTTATCGAATCAATGATATATATGTGGGTCATGTAAGATGTAATAGCAAGACGAGGAGGTCTAAAATAACAATTGAATCATTTATTTCAGGCCTATGTCTAATCAGTTTGATCAAATTTTGATCAAATCAATGATATAAGCATGGCTCATGCAGATGACAGACATGATGTAGAGTCTCGAAATCGTAATAAAATTATTCATTTCTGGACAATGTCTACTCCTAATTCCAAAGCAATTATTACCATCTTTTTATTACTCTACTCAATGATACATGTATCTGACACACATATTGTGGAGTCTTTAAAATTGCATTGGAATTAATTATTTCAGAAATATGTCAAATCAGTTGCAAAGCATATATTTACTCTCTTACTGATCAGTCCAATGATATATATATAGATCATAATGGGACAGACCAGGCTTGACGTGTTGAAATTTTATTTGGATTATTCATCTTGGGACTGTATCAAAACAGCAGTAAAGCCCATCTTTACATTATTTTCGATCTATCTCAGGACATAAACATGGGCCATGCATGGAACAGACAAGGTATGATGTCTTAAAATTATTGTTGGTTTATTTATCTAAGGATTGTGTCGGATCATTATCAAAGCCCATCTTTGCACTCTTTTTGATCTATCCAATGATATATGTACGGGCCATGCATGGGACAGACAAGGTTTGGTGTCTTGACACTATTTTTGGTTCATTCATTTGCAGACTGTTTCAAACCATTATGATAGCCCATCTTAACACTATTTAATCTACACACGATACATAAATATATATATTTATATATATATTTGGGTCATACATGATGCTGATATAATAAAATTATAGAAACATTTTAGGTGGATGGATCAAGTATCGAATAACTACTACCAATCGCTTGCAACAAACATTTCTCTACGCTTTTATGAGTATTCTCACCCATAAATGGGTCATACATGATACTGATATGACTACGAATAACTATACCTTATCAATTTTTTGTATCAGAAATTTCAATCAATCTTTAAATTTATCCTAACCTTTTTGTCGAATTTTAGAAATCATACATGGGCTATACATGTGACTGACATAAAAAATTGAGTCCTAAATTTTTTAAAACTGACAAAACGGGTCAATTTGCTCGTATATCGTAAAAACGAAGATATAAATCCAGAATATGTGCAGCTTTTTTACTGTGTCTTTGACTATGACCCAACACACACAGCGAATTCAAATCTTCCATTCAAAAACCTTTTTCGACTTCCAATAATTGTTTTTTGCATTTCTTAAAAAAGTGTTTATATATTTACACTCTTTTTGATCTATCCGACGATATATACAAAGAACAGACACGATGTTCAGTCTTAGAATATCGAATGGGGATTGTAAAAATTTTTAAAAACATCAAATATCAACAATGGCTTTCAAATTCTGAATATAAAGAATTGTTTTCAACAAATTCCCAAAATCTGAATGCTAAATCCAACTCCTCGCACGAGCACAGACCACGCAGACTTGAATGACATCACGGGTGGAATTTCTTTGTCAAGAAAGCCATTTTAAAAGATTATAACTGAAAAAACAAAGGTCTAAATGTAAAGAGTGTGCGGCATAAGTTTTCCATTGACTCCTTGACTATCATTTCACCAAGATCATTTTTAAATTTTCTATCGAAGATTCTTTTACCATTTCCAAAATAAGTTTTTGACGGAAAATCTGAAATCTAGGGAACGGGAAACTGTGAAATCTATCTTAAAAATATGAAACAAATCGTTTTCATCTACACAGACCATTTGACTGAGACTTTAGATCTCTAGATCTTTGATGCTAGAGCCACATAACAATAATAATAATAACGCCGAAGTTCAATAAGACATTTGCTTCAGAGCCGAAGCCTTATTTTTTATTTTTATCGTAGTCATTGAGTAATTGTCATATTAAATTTAAAGTTGACCACACCAATGCTAATACTACAAAATGAGCCGATGCCGAAACGGATAGTCCAAACCATCGATACTGGACCATAACAACACCTGACCGATATTCACCACCGTTCAGTGCTTATTGGACTGCATTCTTCAAAGATTCAATTTTGATTTCTAAAAATACACTAGCTTTGCGTGAGAATAGTTTATCATTAATAGTTTATGGAATGATATTATTACGTCGTCATATTCATATTGTGCCAAAAATACCCAATCGTTAAATAACGAAATGTCATTTTGCGACTTTCAAAATCCTTTGCTGGAATAGCGTGTACCGAAAATATTCTCACTAAGTTTTTCTCTCTGAGTTAAGTACAGCATTGATAGAAATCATTTTTTTTCAAATTATTTTTAATGCCGTGGCGTTTCACAATTATCGATGCAGCATGAGCTTAAAAGTTTCTGAATCTAGTGGGAGAAAATGCCGTTTTTTTATGCTAAGAAAATCTCCCATTTTGAGATTATAAAAATTCTATTAAATATGTTGTTGCATATAAAGCCGCATCTAATTTTCACCCACCCCAACAGGAAATTTTTCGTCAAGCATGAGTCACAAATAGACCGCGCCTCGGCGGCGCTATCCATCCATGACTCATATTTGACAAAAATAGTTACATAAGATATTTCCGACTGAGCGTAGGTGACACATTCGTGGAAGAATAATTCAAAAACAATTTCGTTTTGTTTAAGTTAAAAAATACATACATCATCTTTGTAAGTCGCGTGTGTGATCGCCGAAGCAGTGGGTTCGTTAATGAGTTGTAAAACATTCAATCCTGCGATTGTCCCAGCGTCTACTGTGGCTTGTCGTTGTTCGTCGTTGAAATTAGCCGGCACGCTAATCACTGCATCAACTATTTCAGTATGCATGCGCTCGTTGGCGCTTTGCTTAAGCTTTCTCAAGATCATGGCACTGATTTCTTCCGCACAAAATTCCATTGGATTATTATTGCAGTTGACCTGACAAAGTATATCCATTACAATTTCATATCTACTACGGTTTTTAAGCCGAAATCGGTTTTAGCCTAGAAAATTTGTGTCATTTCAATCATGAGCCAATGCTAGATCGCACAAGTTTTTTCAAAGCGTGATTCTGACTGGCCCGATTGTAATCAACTATGCTGAATCGATTCAGGTGCTGCCTTTATAATCGCCTCAATGTCTTTCCTGTGTGTCGTAGGAAGCGACTAACTTGAAGAAAAAATTTGGTGAAAGTACTGGTGCACGTTTTTATAGCGCTCTCTTCTTTTGAGAATTCTTCTTATTTGACGCGTATTTTTGGCGCCGCTGGAGGTCGCCGTATTTATACGTTTAAATGTAGTTTGAACCTGGACACATTGAGACTAGGTTACAATTACGTTGAGCAGTGGGCATGGATAAGCGAGCCCAAGGTCTTCAACCTGCGATGCCAATATATTTAGCCAGTAGGCCACCGCGCACACAATTTTAAGCGATAGAAATGTGGAATTGTATTTTGACGAGCAAGAGCCACTGATAGACCGATCGTCGGAGGCGATATCTATTGAACACGCATGCTTGGCACAAGATTTTTGGTTAAATTTGTTTAGACTGGACAAAACAGCAGAACAGGATTTAACAACACAAAACAGGATTTATGTGAGTTTGTTTATGCTATCATACTCACTCTTATTTTTGGTTTATTGTCGTCATTGATGACGTCAAATGCCATTGAAGCCTGATGCAATCCCTCTAAATTTTTGTTCCAAGTTCTTCCTATCAAACGCTTCACATCTGAAATTGTATTTTCCATTAAAATATAGAAAATAGACTTCATTTTCCAGTTTCTTTTTATGTTTTTTAATTATTATGACTGATTCATGACGAATTCGAAGGTTTTTTCTCTATCAGAGGTCAAGGCAACGATCACATTGGAGCTCAAAGCATTAAAAATACAAAATATCATCTTTGGACCAAAAAACTATATCACAACAAATATTATTTAAACCGGCCAAAAATTTCTTTCACCAAAACGTATTTTAGCTAGAGAGATACCTACTATAAAAAACTAGGCGAAGAGTATTTTCATTCCATGAAAGTTTTCCAAGTGGATTATTTGAAGATTTTAACCTTCCAAATTTATTGAAAATACCCTTAATGCAGCCAACTGATTTTAAATTTAGGTTTTCCCAAGTGTTGAAAGTGAAACTAAGTTGCCAAGCAATACTTTATCTAGTTTGGTGATAGATTCGTTTTACTTTTCCTAGTTTAAGAAATAACTAGGTTACCATCACTAAAGATAGGTTTTGAATTTAAAACATTTGAGGTCATAATGTGCGCCGTAAGTGAAAAATTACTGATCGAAATATACATTCTTGCTGCCAAATGAAGATTGAAATGGCGCCGAAACCTCGGAATTTTTTGTGTGAAACAGTGCTTTATGATATAGAAAAGTGAAAAATTGTAGGTGTTTTGATGGATTAAAATATTGTCAGCTAAAACTCAGAAAACTTTTTACGTTTTTCTGTGACTGTAATTCATTTTGGAAGTGTAATAGGGCTGATGACAGGGATGTATCCGCAACATCCGCCCTGTATCCGCAACATCCGCCCTGCATCCTCGCCTGAAAGCTCCCAAGAAGTCGCAACTGTCAGTCAATTATAACAAATGATTCTGATGAAATAGCTTACGCTAAATTTTGTGTTCCGTTTAGTCGCATCAAACAAAATTCATGAAATAAGTAAGAACGATTTGAAAGGAACATTGATAGAGCTTTCAATAATTTAAACTAAAGTTAGCTGTTTGAATGTGCGATTAGGTAGTAGCGGATATTTGTAAAATATAAAATTGACTAAATACTATTTGCTTGAGGCTTGATATTGCTTCCCCTTTTTGTATTATTAAGCTACTTAATTAAAATCGGAACGAAGGATGATTCTTCTGCGTTCCACGTGTTACAAATAAAATTCCCTTGGCAACAAAAAAGCTCCACCCATATACATAGCTTCAGACATAATATTAAAAATATCATATTCTCACGATATATTGTGTTCTTTAAATTCATCGATGCATTATCTTTAGCTGTCTGTCCAAATAATCTTCCATTCTTGCTAAAACAGACGTATGAAGGCATAAAACGTTCGAAGTTGTTCTCAATAACTTCAACCTAAAGCAAATATATAATACAAAACATATATCAAGTTCAACGATGGGAGTTTTCAATTTTCAAGTTCACGTTTACGACTCAAAGACACGCCTTCGTCCTAAAATTATTTGACGTTTCCAAGTGTAAAATTTTGCAAGCATTCGAAAATGTTAAAAATAAAGAAACGTTATCTAAAAAGAACCAATCTACAATCAGTTACTTGTCGCAGGTCTACAATAAAATCTTGTGCCAGCAACTCAGCTCCAAGTGAAAAACATTATGAATTGAACAAATATAATAGAGTGCATTGAGTGATATCTATTTTGATCGATGTTAAAATTATTCACTACTTTTTGTTCCCGTTTAGTTGCCTTTCTCAACACGAATGGAGCAGCATAATAAAGATTGTTACCTTTCCTTCTGAGTAAATAGCTGCGCATGAATTTGTCGTTCCGAGGTCTATTCCTAAAACTGGCATTTCGATGTATCAATTTTGTTATATTATTTAGCTTTCTGAAGATTGTTTTATATTACGCTCCTATATTTGAAGGTAAAATAAGATATTTGTTATTACAAAGTGGAAAGATTTGAATTTCATTATCACGGAAGACGTCTATCCGATCATTACTCAACAAAAATTTTGCGTTATCATATATGATTTGCAGATCGACTTTAGCGACACCTTGCAGTGTTCACAGAATGCTTGATAAAAAAAAATTTATATTTGGGACTGAGCACTTTGATACTGATATTTAGTTCGACTGGAAGCCCAAATATTTGAATCAAACGTAATAAAACGGCCTGGAAACAAAAACATCTAAAATAGAGTAGGAGTTAAATTATTTCGAGAAAACATTTATCGCAAAATGCGTGACTCCGTCGGTTGTCACCGCATTTCCGAATAAATTATCAAACTTGTTAGGCAATTTTTCACTTTCCACTTTCATTATTTGCGGAGAATCGAAATGTTTACCCAAGTTCTCGTAAATCTCCGTGACATGTGTTAAGTTACGGACGTGGGTAAACACAAGCCGATTGTATACACTTCAATACTGAAGGGCTCTAATATTTCTTGAACTCTTCTTTGGAAACCAACAAGTGCTCAATTCGACACGGTTTGAAAAATGTTTTCACATGCTATCAAGCATGAGACACAGATACACCAGCGCGATCTATCTGTGACTCAAATTTAATAAACAGAACAAATATATAAATTTAAAAAA
>CAVMBJ020000039.1:0-11196 GCA_963675895.2 Styela plicata
CTATGAAAAAAAGATATGTACTGCCATAATTCATTTACCGTCTATGGGTCCCTAGTAGCCTCTGCATTTTTTCAGCCTGTTTCCCTCGTCTTGTTGTGCTTGGAGCCCCCGATGCCATTCTAAGAAGAAACTGCTCAGTGACTCCGATTAAATCCGCAGCGTTTCTATGAGAATTTGACAACGATTCATAAACATTGAGATACTGATACCAGTCCAAGCCTGTCCACTCATTGTAGCAGAAAATCGGTGTCACCTGAAAAAAGAGATTGATATGATGCAAGTCAGCACATGGCAAGGTACAGGCTTTGGAACAGTCCCAACGTACTTCCCGTATGTCATAAGAGGTGACTAAAAGAAAGCAAAAAAGTGGTAGATGGTTTTACCACAACCCAAAGCAGATACCACTCACTGCACTTTACCATGGTGGTTCAGTTCAGTTTGGGATGTTTTTCGTTTAGAATGCAGTTGCTGTTACTATATTTTTTAGCAGCTCTTTGCTATTGAGTGGCCGTGGGTTGGTACCCTTTGGGAGCTGCTTCCACCCTTGCTTAGAGTGAATCATTATGAACAAGAGGTTATTATTAAGCTACAAATTATAGAAAATATGCATGAAAAGCAGTATAACCAATTAACTAAGACAGTCTAACCAACCCAATTTGGAATGTTCCATTAACTATGAAGGCGCGATAGCCAAGTGGGTATCATGTTGTCATCGCAGATTGACAATCTCGGGCTCGACCCCCCGTCAAGTGTTGCTCGTTGATCCATACCCACCACTCAATTCATGGTGGGTTCTTAGTCTCTCAATTCCTAGTCTTTGCTAAAAGATCATATCATTCTAACAACTCTAGCCCTGTCCGTCTATAAGAGGTCACTGATCCACGATAAAGAGTTGCTTTAAAAAACAAATTTCTTTTTTTTCATTAAAATTAGACCAATCAAGGTTGGACGGAGAGGCTAAAAGAAAGTAAACAAGTGACCAATGATATTACAAAGAGCTACTTAAGTTTAGAACCAGTAACAGCAGAAAACGGAGGCGGAAAAGGGCCTATAGGATAGGATATCATTTTTATCTTGCGGGAGAAGAAAGTCGAGAATAGAGCTAAATCAATGAAGAACCATGACTTCTCGTGCAGATACTAATTCTGAATTGGGTGAAGGTTTTTGATTACCGTATATCTCATTTCTCCTGTGCATGGACCTGGTTGGTGGAGGAAGCCGTAAGCGACTCCTCGTGGGATTCGAACCTGCATCGTGACGATCAGTGATGCGTAGTTCAGAGCGTATTCCCAACGCATTATAGTATTGAGCTAACCAGGCCCCGTTTTTTTATGGTAGAGTGCATTGAGTGGCACCAGCCCTGTGCAATAGTAAAATCATTTTTATCTTACCAAATATATCAAAAGTAGGTATATTGCAAGTCCTTTCATAACCTGATCAAAACTTCATGCGTCGAATATTGGGGGATGGGTAAAGAAACATTTTTGCAGCAAAATCATGATTTTCTGTCAAATTTTACAACGTAAAATAAATCGTGATTTCAATGCAAAATGAATCAATTTGAAAATTATCGGAAACTGAAATCAATTTTGATCACAATTCTAGAATATTAGACGACTCCGATAAGAACATCCCTAATTTCAATTTGCTCTGAGCGGAGTTTTCAAAAAAAATTGCCCTGGGCGAAAATAAAACAGTCCGAATACAAACTCACCAAATATATCAAATGTAGCTCAGTATCCAGTGCAAGAGCCTTCATAGCTTGATGTAGATCAGCAAGAACTGTCAATGCTTCAGATGTTGGGAGAGAGGAAAGCAGAGCAGCTCGTCCCAGCTGTGTAGCAACTATGTGCCTTTAAAATATATTCATCCTTAGTTATTGATGCAAATAGGGATGTCCAAAATGGATCGCATATTCGAATGCATTTGAAAATGAACATACACTCGATATCGGGAAATTCTTGATTTCAGACATATTTCAGAATGGTGGAATATGAAAATGATTATTTTTAATGGAAAAATCCGGACCGAATTAACAGAAAAATATGTTTTTGTACTCCAGATTGACATAGTTCATGGAGGAAATTGTATCCGTAATTAAAATTTTCCGGATTTTGTAATTTATATTTTTCATTTCATTAAAAAATTCAAAATGCTACCTCTCATCAAAAATATAACTGAATTTACAATGTGTTCTATATTTCATATTCAAAATTATTTTTTCAGAATGTATTTGAGATAGTATGTTATTCGGTTTCGCCATCCTGGATGCTAATAGCATCAAGTTTATATATTACAATAAGTTACAAAATTAACGTGCTATTCACAAACATATACAGAGAAAACCGGACCGTGAAAGGAATTTTTTAAATTTCATTTGGCTTTAGATCTCCAGGTAAGGCAGAATCTTAGTTTCTTCGGGAGTCTAAAATGTTTGTCATTTTCTTTGGATGAACAAAAAAACTGCAAAGCCATCAAAATCGCTGCTTTTTAAATGCTTGACCTATTCATTATACAGACAATACTTATGCCAGATTCTTCGACAAAAAACTTTGGCGCAAGATGGGATAAGATATCATTTATATCCTGCGGGAGAGGAAAACCTAGAATACAGCTTAACCGTATGGCGAACTATGACCTCTCGCGCAGATACTAGTTCCGAATTGGGGTGAAGGTTTTTGGATTATCGTATTTCTCATTTTTCCTGCGCATGGACCTGGTTGACGTATATCATAATTATTCTGGGTCTTTCTACAATAAACAAAAATGAAATAGCATTTTAAACAGACTTATAGAATCTCACCTATGACTTGTATTGTCCCCACCCTCAGTACTCGTACTCTCTTGTACATGTACAAACTCGTGTTCCATCAACCATTTGACACAATTCTCGATCACATCTTGGCTGAATCCTGACTCTTTATTGACACCTGGTGATGAGAATGAGGACCGACGTCGCGTCATAGGTCCTTTGATAACCTAGAAAAAATTTAACAATTGATGACCCAAAGAAAAAAATGCACAATCCAGTATGATATTGAAAGTTTGAATAGTCTCTTATCTTTTTTTTCTTTTTTTTTATTTATCGAAATTCGGTCAGAGTAAGGGCACAGGAGACGAATCAAACTTGAAAATTCTCCTGGAGCCACTAAAGTGTAAAGAGCTACATGAAATGCAGGAATAGGAACTAAGGAACCCCACCCCTGATAGATGTCTATTAACGCGAGTTTTAAAGCCTTGTAGATCAACACGATCAGGAAAGCAGCAGGAAGGCGAAAAATTCCATAGTTTAGATATTCTTGGAAAAAAGCTTCTTGCATATAAATTCATATTTTAATGTTCGTGTGTGCTTTTCGTATTGTTATTTTTATGAGGAGTTTTGACATTAATATTACTATGTATGGAATGAATTGAACATTTCTCAACATATAACTAATGAAGTTTACAACCTATCTAGTCGATTTTCCGGTGTGCAACTGGAGAATGACATTATCGAGTATCGTCACAACATGATGCGCACACTCGTGTTGTGCTCTGCTCGTATGGGTGACACCAGAGCAAGGCTGGTAGTGCGGTACGAAGTTCAGTAAAGTAAGATTGATTTTTCCGGTATAATAGTATGGTTCGGTTCATTTTTCAATTTTTCGTACTTGGTGCGGTACAGTACAGAGTTCGATATTTATTTAGTCGTACCGTACTTTTTTTCGTACCTTGGCATTGCACCATATTCTTCCCACATGAATTCAAATAAATAATTTCATTTAACACCTTTGCCATTTTATAACTGGGCGCAGATAATTTATTATGTTTCTATCAAAATATTTTATTTGAACTAAAGGACAATTTTAAAATGATTTGAAGAGGTGCAGGTGCAGTAATAAAAAAATGCAACTGTTTCACTTGAGCTGATATGATGAGCTATGCCGTATATACGCCTATGTCGGTTTCACTGTCTTGGATTTTAAACCCGATAGCATAAAACTGTCTCACTTTGATCTAGGATTTTGGCGATGTTTCTCGAGGGGGTCAGCTTTTATAAATAAGGTTGTTTTGGACATTGGTAGTTGGTATGGTTCGAAATTGCTCCCTAGCAAATCGAACCTGTTTTCGTACTGGTAAGAAATTCAGTACGATAAATAAAAAATATTAATCGAGACTTATTTTCGCACTGGTACGAAGTTCAGTATGATGTACGAAAAAATACGAAATTATTTTGCTGGTTTGAAGTCCGATAAAAATTTCGTACTATACCGTACTACCACCCTTGGACCAGAGGCAGGTCCACTTAACCTACTTCAATGAATGTCATAAACTTACCTGTGGTGCTTGTGCCCTGATCTGAGCTGACAATAAAGTACAGTTTGTATATTCCATCACTGATTCATATGTCGATGCTATCCCATTCACAATAATCTGAAAATAAAAAATAATACTTTATTCTCTTTCTATAGCATCCTTGCGTAAAGCTTCCACTCCTAAAAATGCATAGAAGAAGCATAAGTAGATGATGCCATGTAGATCTGGGCAATTCGATTCGGTGATTTGAAGTCCAGATTATTCGAATCAATCGTGCATCTGTCATAGGAACAAAAACTTGCTGAAGGAAGTGGAATTTTTCATTTTTAACGACAAAATGCAATCGATTTTGGTCAAATTTGACCAAAATCGACTGTATTTTATCGTTAAAATGAAAATTATCGCCCCTGGACTGGAGGGTAATTGAAAATACATTGCTTTTGAGTGTTTATGTTAATATTTGTAATTTTCAACTGTAGACTTCCTAAATATGATAAAGGACACAATAATATTAATAGTAAAAAAATGGGATCAGCGATTCGATCTGATTTGAAAAAATTATCCGAATCAGATTTGAATTTCAAATGATTCAGTTTTGCTCAGCCCTAGCCCCATGTGAACCAGGAAGAAAAAGATAAATAAATCATTTTTCAAAATAATTTTAATTATTATCTTCAAACCTCTAATATAGCTCTTTTCATACTTGTTGTTAATTCTTCATTATCAGCTTTTATGAGACAACTTTTAACAGGAAGAGGTTTAGAAGTGAGGAGAGATTTGCCTCGTGCTTGTTCATTCTGGCGACAGATTAGGATGCTTTCACCTGCAGAATATGGGTAAAGTTAAAGGAGATGGTTGATTAGCTCAATCGGTAAAAGTGCTAAGAATATGTACTGAAGAATACCTCATTGCATTTTGCTGTATGGTTAAATCTCACTAAAAATTTTTTTGAAAAAAATAGTTTGTAAAAGTATGTACATCTATATATGTACATGTACATCTCACAAACCTTGTTCATCTACCCCTTTCCTTCCGGCTCTTCCAGTCATCTGCAAATAAGTTCGAACATCCAATGTTTTCCTGTTAAATGTCGGTGTTCGAATTATGACTCTTCTCGCCGGAAGGTTTACTCCTACAAAAAAAAATTGAAAAGACTTCATAGAACAAAAGCATGATCTTTCCCTAAGAACACATGAAAATATTTTTTCAGTCATTAGCATTTTTCTTCTTCGGTTGGGAACAAGCTCCGAGCTACGCATCTCTGATCGTCATGACGCAGGTTCGAATCCCACGGGGGATGATGATTATATGCGAGAGGACTGCAGGACACCTCGCTGGTTCGCGGTTGTCTCCACCAACCAGGTCCATGCACAGGAAAAATGAGAAATAGGAGAATCCAAAAAAACCTTCACCGCGATTCGGAAACGGTATCTGCACGAGAGGTCGTGGTTCGCCATATGATTAAGCTGTATTCTCGGCTTTCATCTTCCGCAGGATAAAAATGGTATCCTATCCTTCTTATTGTTTATAGGTAGGTAAAAGAGCTCAGGCTACGTTTGTTCAATGATTTGCAAGTTGCATTCGACCACAAAGCTGTGTAAGGTAAGAGACAAGGCTTAAAAACAATATAAACAGTTTACTTCTTTCATTTAAATGCATTGGATGTTTTCATTCGATGATAGCTTTACAGAAATTTCAAATGACAGATGCCTTCAAAATACAATTTCAACATCCGTGGAACCTACATCATTTGATTTCTCTATAGCTCTGTGTTAGAAAAGTCGCTAAAATGTTTCAATGAAGAAAAAAAGCCGACCTGATGATAACGTAGACGTAGCGATAAGAACACGAATTGCGCCGATACGGAACCCGGCTTCAACTATGTCCCTCTCTTCTGTTGTAAGACCTGGAGATTAAATGATGATGGGGATCATATTTTATTTAAAGAGTATTTATGCGAACAGAAGCAAGTAAAGAAGTGATGGTGTTCAAGGATGACTCAGTGGTGTTGATAAATGACAAGCTTTGATCATGACCTTGATAAACTTGTTGACCTTGTGGCTAACACGTTGGCTTTGCAAGCCTTTGTCCCTGTGAATATGACTTCTTCCCTATCCAAAGTATGACCAAAATAATATATTCTGATTTCAGAATAAAATTGAATAATCGTATTTACTTGATTGTAAACCGCATGTGATAGTGTTAAAAATTTAATGTAATCCGCAAACATGATGGATAAAAACTTTATAAGCCGCGGCTTACAATCGAGTAAATATGATACTCAAATCATAGTCTTATACTAAGCAAACAGACTTCATTTCAGAAAATTGTAAGATACATCAAAACTTAAATGTATTTTCTGAAAATTTGTACAGAATTCGAATCAGTGGAAAATGGACTTCATGTTATCGCTGTTTACAATTCCCTTCACCAACCATGTTCGAGGTTGAGAAAAATAAGTTAACCCAAAAGTAAAACATAGACCTTTGCCTAAGAACTGGGCGAGAAGTCGTGGTCAGTCGATTTTTCTCACACAGGACAAAAATATAATCCTATATCCAGGGATGTCAAATTGAATATTCGAACACATTCGAAATTAAACACATTCGATATAGTGAAATTCTTGATTTTAGATATGTTTCAAAATAGTTGCTTACAAAAATATTGTGTTTTTATTGCATAAAATCTAGATGGAATAAGCTGGATACTCCAGTTTTGCTCATCAAATTGATACACTTTTTTAAAACGAGGAAAATTGTGGATTTTTTTAATTTATTTTTAGATTTTGTAATTAGTATGCTATTTAGACATAGACACAATGCTCTTTCTCATCAAAAACATAACTGAATTTAGAATGTATTCGATATTTCATATTTAAATTAGTTTTTTAGAATGTAATCGAAATAGCAAAATATTCCGTTCTGGCCATCCCTGCCTGTATAGGGGTGCTCGTTTAGCTCAATTGGTAAAGCGTAATACGGGAATACGCTTCAAGCTACGCATCTCTGATCGTCATGACGCAGGTTCGAATCCGGTGAGGGATGATGATTATATGCGAGAGGTTTGCTGGACGCTTCGCTGGTGCACGGTGGTTCACGTAAGCGCCGCTTACGGCTTCCTCCACCAACCAGGTCCATACACAGGAAAAATAAGAAATACGGTGACCAAAAACCTTCACCCTGATTCGGAACTGGTATATCTGCATGGAGGTCATGGTTTGCATATGATTAAGCTGCATTCTCGGCCTTCCTCTCCCGCAGGATAAAAATGATATCCTATCCTTCTTATTGTTTGTATATATAACTGGATATACCTGCATGATGGTAGGCAACCCCCAATGGCAAAGTTCTGTTCAATATTTGATCAACTCCCACAGGTGATTGCTTCAATTGTTCGAATATTTCCTTCAAACTTTCAAGGTCAAGTTTCACATGTGGCAGAGTGTGGTTTTTCTGGTGAGCACTAGAAAACGAGAACGAAAACAGGTATGTATTGTAGTTTATAGAACATCAGGTGTTTTTTTTTTTTTTTTTTTTTTTATCAAAATTCACTCTAAGCATAGTTGCATGAAAAAGATCATACACGAAAAACACTGAAATCACTATTGTGCAGAGAGCTGCATAAATGATAGAATGAAGATTAAAGGATTTTCATCCTTAAGATATTCATTGACACAAGTTTTGAAGTTATTTAGGTCAAAACAATCAGGAAAGCAATTTGTGGTTCAGATTTGTTTGAGATGTTTTCCACTTTTAGGCACTGGTTAGATTAAATTTCAGTAAAATAAAGGGTTTTAATGATAATTTACAGAGGATTCAGAAATTTGAATTCAAATTGATTTGAATATTAAATGAAAACTCTCTATGGGAAATTTCATAATTTACCCTGTTGTTGCAAGGAGAAATGACAAAAAAAGCAGTCTCACCGACCGTCCAGAGAAGATATCACTCACACAACTCTACTAAAGCAGTATAGACCGTTTTTCTATTTCATGTAGCTTTTGCATACCATGTGGTTGAGGGCTTTACCTCCCAACATTTTTGTTATAGCCTCTTCTTGGAGTGGATCACCCTGGGTTGGCTGGGTTATTACACCCTAGGTTGAGTGGTGGGCATGGATAAGCAAGCCAAACTCGTCTGGGCTCGAGTTCTTCAACCTGCGATGACAACATGTCCAACCACTAGGCCATCGCGCCCCATGCAAATAAAACTCTGTTCTGTACTTTTTTTATTGAAAATCACTGTGAGCAAGGCCAGAAGCGGTTCCCAAAAGGAACCAACAAACATTCATTAAATAGCAAAGAACTACTACAAGATATAGAACCAGCAACTGCACTCTAAACAGAAATCATCCCAAATGGAACTGTACCACCTTGGTAAAGTGCAGTGAGTGGCATCTGCCTAGGCAATAGTAAAACTCTCTACCACTTCTCTGGCTCTTATAACATGCAGGAAATATATTAGGATCATTCTAAATCCCGTACCAAAAGGGCATGTATTCTATCTGTATCTCTGTTCTGTATTTTGTACAGCAGATCAGTACTGTACAAAATGTTTTCCATTTAGAGCACACTTACTTCTTATCCTTCTAAGTGTGAATTTGAGAAAAAAAAAACCCATACCTATTCAAATCATAAAACTGATGCGCCACATTATCAGCCAACTTTTCGCACCAATTTTTAGTCGGACAGAAAACCAGAACTGAGTTGCCTTCATCCAGTGTTTCATAACACAATGCTGATAGATTGTCCTCGTCATTCTGCAGAGAATTGAAATTTCAGGGCTAGTGTTATTGGAAGGATTGATCTTTCCCGTTTGGTCTAACCTACCAAATTTATTACACCCTGGGTGGAGTGACGGGGATGGATGGATGAGAAGGACTCTCCAGATATTTAACCTGCGATTCCAACATGATAACCACTAGGCCATCAAACAGCACCCATTATTGCTATTATCCAAATTTTTAACTAGGAAATACAATCTTTTTCAGTATAGATAGTCAAGTCAAAAGTACAGTCTCAAGGGTGATAAAATCTGGTTCAAACGGTCACCCGGGGCAGATACCACCTAGTGGTTCAGTTCCTTTGGAATGTTCTCCACGTAGAGTGCAGTTGCTGGTACTGCATCTCGTAGTAACTCTTTGTTATTAGGTGGTCATTGGTTCCTTTTAGGTACCGCTTCCAACCATGCTCAGAGTAAATTTCAATAAAATAAAAATATCTCAGTGAATGTTAATAATAAAATATTCCTTTCGTACTGGATTTTCATTTTCTTGATCTTGATGATCAGACCAGCGTGTTGCACATAGTGTTAAGAACTGGTTTTACCAAGATTCAAACCTGCAATCTTCAGATCGCAATGTTGACGTGTGAATAACTTTTTACTGTGGGCAGCAAATATATTTGCTCGTTCGGTGGGCATCAATATATGCCGCCTTGAGCACACATCGCAAAACAAACAACTAATAAATATTCCTCCCGTTTAGTCGCCTCTCAGTACACAACAAAAATACATTCCTAATTCAGAAGCAATTCAAAAGCAAATGCCAATCTTAAATTGCCTAGTATTAAAAAATATCCAGCCCCATTCTGACATTTAAAATTATAGATTCAAACAGCACAAGTAACCTAAATGCAATGGCATACAACATTGCAAATTGTTATAAAATGAAGACAACACCCCACCAGGGTGGCTGAATCTTGTTTTGCTTTGGGTGTCTGGGGTTTTCATGTAATTATTTCTGATGGTAAAAAAAGCTTCAAAACCATCAACACTGCTATTTCATAGCAGTATTGATGATTTTGAGCCTTTTAGTGCAGTTTGGTTGCTACTAGACACTAAGGGAGAACTATTTCCAGGAGATACATCATGAAAAATCTCCTATTTGCTAAATTTTCCTCTGATGGGAGATATCATTACTTCAGGTGACTGAGTAGCATAGTATCTGTCAGTTTGAACCCCACCTTGCAATTAAAAGCTGGTTCGAAGTCTCTTATCTTGGTTATAGTATCATCATAAATAGTCGAACCAATCTTAAGACATCTCTGTAAAGGTACAGGCCTAAAAAGAAAAAGATAGTGTCGGTCCCTTTTTCTTGTTTTCTTACGATTTTGGGATCTGTATGTAGATAACTCTACAATAATGCTTAAATAAGACAGCATTAGAACAGTAAAATGATAACATCACATTCCACAAAAAAGTAAGTTTAATGTGAGTTTTCATCAGGGCATAGCCTAACTAAAGGAAATTCAGCCGATGGACAATATGTAATGATGTATCTGTGGCAAAAAGTTTTGAACGATCTTTTTGATATTATGAAATAGCAGTGTTGATGCCTTTTAAGCTTTTTGTCCACCCGGACAAAATAACATGAACATTTTGGAAACCTGGAGAAAACCAAGAATCAGACATCCTGGAGAGCACCAAAGTGGTCGTTTGGGTGTGCTGTTCTTGATACTAAATTTACCTCAAATCACTGCTATTAAAATAGGATCAAATCTGGGTTCTTCATCGTAATTAGATTAAATTTTATTGTGTCTTTAACAATGTCGGCGTGATATAAAAACAGCAGAAAATCTGGAGTTTTAAGAAGTGGTAGATGGTTTCACCGTCGCCCAGGGCAGATACCACTCACTGCACTTTACTATGGCAGTTCAGTTCCGTTTGGATGTTTTCAGCTTAAAGTGCAGTTGCTGGCACTAATGCTTTTAGTAACTCTTTCCTTTTAAATGGCCGTTAGTTGGTACCTTTTAAGCACTGCTTCCGGCTTTGATCAGAGTGAATTTCAGTAATAAAAAAATGAATTTCATGAAGATGATAAATAAAAACTATAATATAACAAAAGAAAAAAGATCTTAATTCAACGTGCCGAGGCAAGGCACCTCTCAATAAATCAAAAAAA
>CAVMBJ020000039.1:11296-24447 GCA_963675895.2 Styela plicata
TATTTTTTTTAATTTATTGAAAGGTGCCCTGCAACGACATGTTGAAATAAAAGCTTTTTCTTATAATATATTATAGTTTTGATTTGTCATTTTTATAAAAATCAGTTTTTTTTATTGAAATTCACTCTGAGCCGGAAGCAGTGCTTAAAAGGTACCAACTAACGGCCATTTAAAAGGAAAGAGTTACTAAGAGCATTAGTACCAGCAACTGCACTTTAAGCTGAAAACATCCAAACGGAACTGAACTGCCATAGTAAAGTGCAGTGAGTGGTATCTGCCCTGGGCGACGGTGAAACTATTTAACACTTCTTAAAACTCCAAATTTTCTGCTGTTTTTATATCACGCCGACATTGTTAAAGATGCAATAGAATTTAATTACGATGAAGAGCCCAGGTTTGATCCTATTTTAATAGCAGTGATTTGAGGTAAATTTATTATCAAGAACAGCACACCCAAACGACCACTTTGGTGCTCTCCAGGATGTCTGATTCTTGGTTTTCTCCAGGTTTCCAAAATGTTCATGTCATAACAGTATTGATGATTTTTAAGCTTTGAATGTAATTTGCTCACTATCAGACACTCAAAAAGAGTCGTTCAAATCTTCCCGCCACAGAAATACCATTACATATTGTCCATTTTACTTACTTTTCCATAGAACGGGATGTTGTCATTTTACTCTTCTTATACTATCTTATCCAAGCATTATAGTAGAGTTATCTACATACGGATCTGCTCATTGGACGCTATCTTTTTCTTTTTAGGCCTGTACCTTTACAGAGATTTCTTAAGATTGGTTCGACTATTTATGATGATACTATAACCAAGATAAGAGACTTCGAACCAGCTTTCAATTGCAAGGTGGGGTTCAAACTGACAGATACTATGCTACTCAGTCACCTGAAGTAATGATATCTCCCAACAGAAGAAAATTTAGCAAATAGGAGATTTTTCATGATGTATCTCCTAGAAATAGTTTTTCCTTAGTGTCTAGTAGCAACCAAACTGCACTAAAGGTTTCAAAATCGTCAATACTGCTATGAAATAGCAGTGTTGATGGTTTTGAAGCTTTTTTTACCATCAGAAATAATTACATGAAAATCCCAGGCATCTGAAGGAAAACTTGATTCTTCCGCCCTAGTAGGGTGTTATCTTTTTTTTGTAACAATTTGCAATGTTATATGTCATTGCATTCAGGTTGCTTGTGCTATTTGAATCTATAATTTAAAAGAAAATGAACGTCAGAATGAGGCTGGATATTTTTTAATGCTAGGCAATTTAAGATTGGCATTTGTTTTTGAATTGCTTCTGAATTAGGAATGTATTTTTGTTGTGTACTGAGAGGCGACTAAACGGGAGGAATATTTATTAGTTGTTTGTTTTGCGATGTGTACTCAAGGCGGCATACATTGATGCCCACTGAACGAGCAAATATATTCGCTGCCCACAGTAAAAAGTTATTCACACGTCAACATTGCAATCTAAAGATTGCAGGTTCGAATCCTGTCAAAACCAGTGCATAACACTATGTACAACAACACTTGTCTGATCATCAAGATAAAGAAAATGAAAATCCCGCACGGAAGGAATATTTTATTATTAACATTCACTGAGATATTTTTATTTTATTGAAATTCACTCTGAGCATGGTTGGAAGCGGTACCTAAAAGGAACCAATGACCACCTAATAACAAAGAGTTACTACAAGATGCAGAACCAGCAACTGCTCTCTAAGTGGAGAACAAAGGAACTGAACCACTAAGTGGTATCTGCCCCGGGTGACCGTTCGAACAAGATTCTGTCACCCTTGAGGCTGTACTTTTGACTTGACTATCTATACTGAAGAAGATTGTAGTTCTAGTTAAAAATTTGGATAATAGCAATAATGGGTGCCGTTTGATGGCCTAGTGTTGGAATCACAGGTTAAATATCTGGAGAGTCCTACTCATCCATCCATCCCCATCACTCCACCCAGGGTGTAATAAATTTGGTAGGTTAGACCAAAAGGGAAAGATCAAATCCTTCCAATAACACTAGCCCTTAAATTTCAATTCTCTGCAGAATGACGAAGACAATCTATCAGCGTTGTGTTATGAAACACTGGATGAAGGCAACTCAGTTCTGGTGTTCTGTCCGACGAAAAATTGGTGCGAAAAGTTGGCTGATAACGTGGCGCATCAGTTCTATGATTTGAATAGGTATGGATTTATGAATAAGAAGTAGTAAGTATGCTCTAAATGGAAAACATTTCGGAAAAAATTGGTCTGTTGTAATACCGGGTATGCCCGGTTAGCTTAATTGGTAAAGCGTTGGGAATTCGCTTCGAGCTACTCAACTCTGATTGTCATGACAAAGGTTCGAATCCCGCGAGGGATGAGGATTATATGCGAGAGGTTTGCTGGACGCCTCGCTGCTGCACGGTGGTTCACGTAAATGCTGCTTGTGGCTTCCTCCATCAGCCAGGTCCACGCACAGGAAAAATGGAAAATTTGATAAAATCCAAAAAAACCTTCACCCCGATTGGGAACTGGTATCTGCTTGAGAGGTCGTGGTACCCGTATGGTTAAGCTGTATTCTCGGCTTTCCTCTCCCGCAGGATAAAAATGATATCCTATCCTGTCCTAAAATAATACATAACAGAGATACAGATAGAATACACGCCCTGTTGGTACGGGCTTTAGCATAGTCCTCATATATTTTCTGCGTGTTATAAGAGCCAAATAAACGGAAGCAAAGAAGTGGTAGAGAGTTTTATTATTGCCTAGGCAGATGCCACTCACTGCACTTTACCAAGGCGGTTCAGTTCCATTTGGGATGATTTCTGTTTAGAGTGCAGTTGCTGGTTCTATATCTTGTAATAGTTCTTTGCTATCAAGTGGACTTTAGTTGGTTTCATTTGGGCACTGCTTCCAGCCTTGCTCACAGGGATTTTCAATAAAAAAATATACAGAACAGAGTTTTATTTGCATGGTCACGATGACCTAGTGGTTAAACATGTTAGCATTGCAGGTTGAAATCTCGGGTTCGAGCCCTGTCGAGTCTGGCTCGCTTATCCATGCCCACCATTCATCCCAGGGTGTAATAACTGGGTAGACTAAGCCAAACAGGAAAAGATCATATCTTTCCAGTAATTGTAACCCTGTCCTTCTCAAGTGGCCGCTGTTACGAGGCCTTGGACAGTGTGATCCACTTTAAGGAATGGCTAAAAAAAAACCACATGGTATGCAAAAGCTACGTAAATTGGAAATTGGTCCATACTGCTTTTGTAGAGTTGTGTGAATTACGTCCCTGGATAGTGACAAGGACTGTTTCATTACCATTACTCAACACATGGTACATTATGAAATTTTCATGAAGAAATTTCCCAGAGTGTGTTTTTATTTAACATTCAAATCATTTTGAATTCAAATTTCTGATTCCTTTGTAAACTATCATTAAAACTCCTTATTTTACTGAAATTTAATCTAACCAGTGCTTAAAAGGAGCTAACTACCAGGCTAGCCACTACACTCTAAGTGGAAAATATCTCAAACAAATCTGAACCACAAATTGCTTTCCTGATTGTTTTGACCTAAATGACTTTAAAACTCGTGTCAATGAATATCTTAAGGATGACAATCCTTTAATCTTCATTCCTACATTTATGCAGCTCTCTGCACAATAGTGATTTCAGTGTTTTTCGTGTATGATTTTTTTCATGCAACTATGCTTAGAGTGAATTTTGATAAAAAAAAGAAAAAAAAACTCCTGATGTTCTATAAACTGCAATACATACCTGTTTTTGTCTTCGTTTCCCAGTGCTCATCAGAAAAACCACACTCTGCCACATGTGAAACTTGACCTTGGAAGTTTGAAGGAAATATTCGAACAATTGAAGCAATCACCTGTGGGAGTTGATCAAATATTGAACAGAACTTTGCCATTGGGGGTTGCCTACCATCATGCAGGTATATCCAGTTATATATACAAACAATAAGAAGGATAGGATATCATTTTTATCCTGCGGGAGAGGAATGCCGAGAATACAGCTTAAACATATGGTGAACCACGACCTCCCATGCAGATACCAGTTCCGAATCGGGGTGAAGGTTTTTTGATCATCGTATTTCTCATTTTTCCTGTGTATGTCCTGGTTGGTGGAGGAAGCCGTAAGCGGCGCTTATGTGAACCACCGTGCACCAGCGAGATGTCCAGTAGACCTCTCGCATATAATCATCATCCCTCACCGGATTCAAACCTGCGTTATGACGATCAGAGAAGCGTAGCTCGAAGCGTATTCCCAACGCTTTACCGTTTGAGCTAACCGGCCACTCCTATAGAAGCAGGGATGACAAGAACCGAATATTTTGCTATTTCGAATACATTCTGAAAAAATAATTTCAAATATGAAATATTGTAAACATTCTAAATTCAGTTATATTTATGAGAGCGCATTGCGTCTAGTTTAAAGTGAAATACTGTTACAAAATCTAAAAATAAGTTCAAAAAATCCACAGTTTCCCTCGTTTTAAATAAGTGTATCAATTTGATGAGCAAAACTGGAGTATCCAGATTATTCCGTCTGGATTTAATGCAATAAAAATAATATATTTTTGTAAGCAACTATTTTGAAATATATCTGACATCAAGAATTTTACTATATCAAAATTTGTTCAATTTCGAATATATTCAAATATTCAATTTGCTTTGGATATCCCTGGATATAGGATTACATTTTTGTCCTGTGTGAGAAAAACCGAGAATATGGCTGACCACAGTTTCTCGTGCAGTTCTTAGGCAAAGGTCTATGTTTTACTTTTGGGTTGATTGATTTTTTCTCGAGCACGAACATGGTAAAGGGAATTGTAAACAGCAATAACATGAAGTTTATTTTTCCATTGATTCGAATTCAGCAGAACAAAAATGTATGAATTTTCAGAAAAATCCTTTATATTTTGATGTATCTTACAATTTTCTCAAATGAAATCTGTTTGCTTAGTATAAGACTATGATTTGAGTACCGTATTCACTCGATTGTAGGTCGCGGCTCAAAAAGTTTTTTTTTGTCCATCATGTTTGCGGCTTAAATTCAAGGGCGGCTTACACATTTTTTCTTTGTGATGCCAATACCCTTGTCTACTTCCGTGCCCACCCAGATATGCTAAAACCCATATAGGCACCAGCACAGTATATGCGGCTTACATTCAAGGGCGGCTTACATTAAATTTTTAACACCATCACATGCGTCTTACAATCAAGTAAATACGATATTCGATTTTATTCTGAAATCAAAATATATTTAGTTTTGGGCCCACTTTGGATGGAAATCAAGCCATATTCACAGGGACGAAGGCTTGCAAAGCCAACTTATTAGCCACAAGGTCAACAAGTTTATCAAGGTCATGTTAAAAGCTTGGACATTTATCAACACCACTGAGTCATCCTTAAACACCACCACTTCTTTACTTGTCTCTGTTTGCATAGTTTTTAAATAAAGTATGATCTCCATCATCATTTAATCTCCAGGTCTTACAACAGAAGAGAGGGACATAGTTGAAGCCGGGTTCCGTATCGGCGCTGTTCGTGTTCTGATCGCTACATCTACGTTATCATCAGGTCGGCTTTTTTTCTTCATTGAAACATTTTAGCGACTTTTCTAACACAGAGCTATAGAGAAATCAAATGATGTAGGTTCCACGGATGTTGAAATTGCATTCTGAAGGCATCTGTCATTTGAAATTTCTGTAATGAAAACAACCAATGTATTTAAATGAAAGAAGTCAACTGTTTATATTGTTTTTAAGCCTTGTGTCTTACCTTACACACAGTTTTGTGGTCGAATGCAACTTGCAAATCATCGAACAAACATAGCCTGAGCTCTCTTACCTACCTACAAACAATAAGAAGGATAGGATATCATTTTTATCCTGCGGGAGAGGGAAGTTGATAATACAGCTTAACCATATGGCGAACCACGACATCTCGTGCAGATACCATTTCCGAATTGTGGTGAAGTTTTTTTTGGATTCTCGTATTTCTCATTTTTTCTGTGCATGGACCTGGTTGGTGGAGGCAGTCGTAAGCAACGATTACGTGAACCACCGTGCACCAGCGAGGTGTCCAGCCGTCCTCTCACATATAATCATCATCCCCCACTGGATTCGAACGTGTGTCATGACGATCAGAGATGCGTAGCTCGAAACGTATTCCCAACTTTTTAACGAAGAAGAAGATCGCTAATGATTGAAAAAATATTTTTATGTGTTCTTAGGAAAAAAAATGCTTTTGTTCTATGAAGTCTTCAATATTTATGTTTGTAGGAGTGAATCTTCCGGCACGAAGAGTCATAATTCGAACACCGACATTCAACAGGAAAACATTGGATGTTCGAACTTATTTGCAGATGACTGGAAGAGCCGGAAGGAAAGGGGTGGATGAACAAGGTTCGTTAGAGGTTCAACTTGTCTCCATAATGTCAATAGCACTTTATTGAAAAGTTATTTGAGATTTCCTCGCCATCGCAATAAATCAGTCTTAAGTACCTGTTTTGGATGATATGTATATTTTTTGATATGATATTATATATATTTTCACAATTTTTTTTTTTTTCAAAAAAATACTCAACGTGAGATTCAACCACACAGCAAAAAGCAGAGATGTATTTTTTGGTGTATTCTTAGCACTTTTACTGATTGAGCTAATCGGCCTCTTACATCTCCTTTAACTTTACCTATATTCTGCAGGTGAAAGCATCCTAATCTGTCGCCAGAATGAACAAACACGAGGCAAATCTCTCCTCACTTCTAAACCTCTTCCTGTTAAAAGTTGTCTCATAAAAGCTGATAATGAAGAATTAACAACAAGTATGAAAAGAGCTATATTAGAGGTTTGAAGATAATAATTAAAATTATTTTAATAAATGATTTTTCTATCTTTTTTTTTCGGATCACATGCGACTAGGGCTGAGCAAAACTGAATCATTTGAAATTCGAATCGGATTCGGATAATTTTCCCCGAATCGGATCAAATCGCTGATCCCATTTTTTTTGCTATTACTATTATTGTGTCCAATATTATAATTAGCTCAAAAGCCATGTATTTTGAATTACACTCCAGTTCAGGGTCGAAATTTTTTCTTATTTTAACGACAAAATACAATCGATTTTAGTCAAATTTGACCAAATTCGATTGTATTTTGTCGTTAAAATGAAATATTCTCATCCAGAAGAATTTAAAATTGATTTTGCATCTTTGGTTACCTGAATTTTGAGTCAAATCATACTATTTTTTATATTCAGATTATTGTGAATGGGTTAGCATCAACATATGAGTCAGTGATGGAATATACAAATTGTACTTTGCTGTCAGCTCAGATCAGGACACAAGAACCACAGGTCAGCTTAGTACATTCATTAATATAGGTTGAGTGAACTTGCCTCTGATCTCGTCCATATGAGCAGAGCACAACACGAGTGTGCACGTCGCGTTGTGGCGATACTCGATAACGTGATTCTTCAGTTGCACACCGGGAAATCGAAATAAAGACGCAAAATCATGGCTATCTCATAAAACTTTGTTAATTGTATGTTGAGAAATAGTTCTATTCATTCCATACATAGTAATATTAACGTCGAAACTTCTTATAAAAATAACAAAAAAGCACACACTAACATCAAAATATGAATTTCACAAAGAGAGCCAAGTTTATATGCAAGAAGCTTTTTCCAAGAATATCTGAACTATGGAATTTTTTGCCTTCCTGCTGCTTTCCTGATCGTGTTGATCTACAAGGCTTCAAAAACTCTCGTTAATAGACATCTATCAAGGATGGGGGTTCCTTAGTTCCTATTCCTGCATTTCATGTAGCCTTTTGCACTTTAGTGGAGAATTTTCAAGTTTGATTCGACTCCTGTGCCCTTACTCTGACCGAATTTCGATAAATAAAAAAAAAAGAAAAAAAAGATAAGAGACTATTCAAACTTTCAATATCATACTGGACCGTGCATTTTTTCTTTGGGTCATCAATTGTTCAATTTTTTCTAGGTTATGCTCAAGGACTATGACGGGCGGTCGTCGGTTTCGCCTCACATTACTCATCAACCAGAGAGTTGTCAAATAAAGAGCTCAGGGATTCAGTTAAGATGTGATCGAGGAAGGGTGTCAAAAGGGTTGATGGAAACATGAGGTGGTGGAAATGTACAAAGACGTATGAGTGTACTGAGGGTGGGGGACCATACATGTCATAGGTGAGATTCTATAAGTCTGTTTAAAAATTCCATTTTTATTCTTGTTTATTGGTAAAAAGGCCCTGAGTAATTATGATATACGTGACCCAGGGTTCCAATGATGCGCAAGGAAAAGATGAGAAAATACGATAAATACCCAAATACCTTCATCCCGATTCGGAGAACTGTTATCTGCTCGAGGAGGTTCATGGTTCGCACAATAGGGGTAAGTTTTAAAAATGTATTCTCTGGCTTGCCTCTCGCAGGATAAAAAGGAGCTGTATCATATCCTATATAACCACAAAAAACATAGCTCCTCGATTGTGGAACTGTTGATCTGCATGACGAGGACGTGGTTCAACCATATGGTTTGAAGCTGGATTATAGGGTGTTTTGCACGCACGAAGGATGTATTAAATAATATCCTATCCCATCCTACGTCCAATGTTTTTTGGTCACGAAACAATTGGCAATAAGTAATTGTTTGTATAATGAATGGGTCAAGCGCATTAATAAGCATGTGCTTTTAATAGTTTGCAGCTTTGTAGTCATCCAAAGAAAATTACAAAAACATTTTAGGACACCCGAAGGGAAAACAAGATTCTGCTTCACCTGAGAGAGATCTAAAAGCCGTGATTGGAAATTTAAAAATAATAACCTCTTATGGGCCGGTGTTGTCTTTCTCTGTATATGTTTGTGTTTGGTGTCCGAAGAAGCAGCAAGAAATAAATATTAGAGAACTTATTGTTAATATATAAAACTAAATGATTATAATGAGCATACCAGGGAAATGACAGAAATTGATATTTCGAAGAAGAAATTAAAAATTCTTATAGACAATAATCTTGAATAGGGCATATTGAGTTGTTTTTCACTTCGATAAAAATTCAGCCATTACTTTGGATGGAATGGTTAGCATTTTGAAATTTTTTAATCAGAGTGAAAAATATAAATTACAAAATCCAGAAAAATTTTTTTGTTTCGGTCATAGAACTACACTATCCTCTGAGGAACTATGTCAATGACTGGAGTACAAAAACATATTTTTCTGTTAATTCGGTCCGGATTTTTTCCATTAAAAATAATCATTTTCAATAATTCCACCATTCGGCCAATATGTCTGAAATCAAGGAAATTTCGGGTGCTATCGACGTGTGAATGTTCATTTGTCTCGACTGTATTTCGACTATGCGGAGTCCATTTTTGGACACTCCCTATTTGCATCATTAAAATATGGATGAATTATATTTCTAAAGGCGATTAGTTGCTACACAAGCTGGGACGAGCTGGGCTCTGCTTTCCTCTCTCACCTCAATCCCGAAGCATTGACAGTGTCTTGGCTGGATCTACAGCAAGAGAATGAAGGATGCTTGCACTGGATACGGAGGCTACATTTGATACTATTTGGTGGGAGGTTTGTATTCGGACTGGTTTTATTTTCGCCCAGAGGCAATTTTTGTTGTGAAAACTCCGCCTCAGATCCAATTGTGAAATTAGGTGATGTTCTTATCCGGAAGGTCGTCTAATATTCTATGAATTGTGATCAAAAAAGTGATTTCTAGTCTCACGATGAATTTTCAAATGGACTCATTTTGCATTGACATTCACGATTTCTTTACGTTGTAAAATTTTGAGAAAGCAGTGATTGGCTGGCAAAAATGTTTCGGTGAACTATCCCCAATATTCGCGCATGCGATTGAGTTTTGATCAGGTTATCGAAAAGGAATTTGGCAATTTATAACCTACTCTTTTGTATATTTGGTTAAGAGAAAATTGTGATTTTTACTTATGGCTAAAGGGCGATGGCGGTGCACTCAATCTATGTACTCTTATCAAGATAAGAAAAGCAGGGAGGTGCGCTCTGTGTTACGGCTCGCAATATTATAATCGCCGGTTGAAATTACGCTTGCTATGTTATAATCTGAACTAGCATTCCAGCGGATCGTTTCACCGATGCAGGGTGTCGATTCCTCCACGGAGGAGTCGACTTAACGGACTCCCTCCACACAAACCAGAGGTCCATGCACACCTGGAGAAGGATGGAGTAGGACGAATGATAGTCAAAAACCTCCTCACCCGAATTCGGGAATTATGTGAGATCTAGCCATGAGAGGTCTATGGTGATGCAGGGTGTGTGTCTCACAGGGCTCGACGTGTCTGCTCCCTGCACGATTAAAAATGGTTTTGATCTATCCTATAAGGCCTTGTTAGCCTCCGTTTGCGAGCTTGTGACGGTGTTGAGTAATCTTAAGTAGAGCGTCTGGGTAATTATCAATTGGTCACTTGGTTTACTTTCTTTAGCCCTCTCCGTCCAACATTGAGGGGGCTTATGTTTAGAATGAAAAAAAAAAAAAAGAAAATTTGGTTTTTTGAAGCAAACTCTTTATCGAGGAATCAGATGACCTACTTATAGACATGGACAGGAGCCTTTTGAGTTTGTGTTAGTATGATAATGATCTTTTAGCAAAGTCTGAGGAATTGAGAGGAGTGCTCTCTAAGAAACCTCACATGAAGTTGAGTGGTGGGTGGTATGAGTCAACGGGAGGGCAGAACAATTGACGGGGTGACGGGATCGAGCCATCGCCGAGGTTGGGTCAATCTGACGATGACAACATGATACACCACCTTGGCTATCGGCGCCTTCATAGTTAATGGGAAACATCCTCAAATTGGTGTTGGTCAGACTCGTCTTAGTTAATTGGTGCTTAGATATACTGCTTTTCATGCATTTTTTCTAATTATTTGTAGCTTAATAATAAGCTCTTGTTCATAAATGATTCACTCATAAGCAAGGGTGGATGGGAAGCAGCTCCCAACGTGGTACCACCCGAACGAGTCCTATTCAATAGCCGAAAAGAGCTGCTTAAGAAAAAATAGTGCAGGTAACAGCAATCAACTGTGCTAGGATCTAAAACAAAATTAGCATCTGCTGAATCGGATACCGGCCATAAACAACAGATTGGATAAAGTTGCACGTGAGTGGGTATCTGCTTTGGGTCATGGTATTAAAACCATCTAACCACTTCTTTGCTTTCATTTAGTCGTCTCTTAAGAACGTGGGAAATACCGTACGATCTCGGTCTACAGCCCTACCTTTCGCATATTGCTGACTTGAATCGTATCAATCGTCTTTTTCAGGTGATCACCCAAATATTCTGTTACAATGAGGGATCAGGCTTGGACTGGTATCAGTTTCACTGTTTACGAATCGTTGTCAAATTCTTAGGACAACGCTGCGGATTTAATCGGAGTCACTGAGCAGTTTCTTCTTAGAATTGCGTCGGGTGCTCCAAGCACAACAAGACGAGGGAAACAGGCTGAAAAAATGCAGAGGCTACTAGGGACTCATAGACGGTAAATGAATTGGAAGTTATGACAGTACATTTTTTATAGTCACTTCTTAGAGTGGATAACCCTGTCCAAAGCCCTGCACCGGCGGCCACTTGAGACTTACAGGGTTACAATTGCTGGAAATATAATGATCTTTTTCTGTTCCGTTTAGCCTACTCAAGTTATTACTCCCTGGGTTGAGTGGTGAGCATGGATTAACGAGTTGGACTTGCCGGGACTCGAACCTGAGATCTTCAACCTGCGATGCCAACAAGTTTAGCCACTAGGTCATTTTAGCGAGTACAGTCCACTGATAGTAGTGTTTTTGAGATGCATGGCTGAGCTACTCTGCTACTCTGCCAGCTACTCTGCTACTCGGACACCAGAAGAAAATGGGTTCTATCAGAAGAAAACGACAATTAAACAATATATCATATATCTCTTCTTAATAGATAAAAATTCTCTTTTCAGAGTGTCTTATTCTGGTACCCATGAAATAGCAGCATCGGTGATTTTGAAGTTTTTTGTCACCCGAAGAAAATGTCAAGCGTTGCAGACACCCGAAGCAAAACAAGATTCTCTCATTCTGGTTTGTGCTATACCTGCAGCACATGATTCACAAAAGAAAATCTCCGACAACAAAATAGGTTTACCACCTGGGATTTTTTTACGAAAAGAATTGAAAAGAAGAAATAATCATAGAACACTTTTATCGAAAAGAGACATAACTGATAATTCTCTTAAAAGTCTTAGCTCCTTTGCTCTCGATATAAATACCTTATTTGACTTGATTTGCAGATAATTTGATTCTAATTTGTGCGATTCATTGATATCTTGCAATAAACTATCTTCCCTCCTCCTGGTTTCCTTAAAATCCCGGATCCGTGTGTGAGAAAATTCACAAGGATACGCGACTCCCGGATTCGTGTGTGAGAAAATTCACAAGGATACACGAATGAGATAATATCAAGCACATATACAAAAATATCATTTTCTCATTCCACAGAAATATAAGTTTATTGTAAGCTTTCGTTAGAACAGAATCTAACTTCTTCAGACATGATTAATCTTGTCTGAAGAAGTTATACTCTGTTCTAACGAAAGCTTACAATAAACTTATATTTCTGTGGAATGAGAACATGATAAAGTTTGTATAAATTTGATTCTTTCCTGAAATATTTGCATGTCATTATAGCCACCTCCTGGAATTAATTAGATTTAAATTAATTAATTAATAATTTCTGATATCCCTGTATTGTAGTATATATGTTCGTTAGATACATTGTCTCAAAGTTGATGTAGCTTATCTATATCTCCTTTATTTATGGGTTTTTTTATTTTTGGATTTCCAGATTCTATGCAGCTTTAGCTCTTCATGACTTGGTACAAGAAACTCCGTTACCTGATGTCTGTACGAAATACTCATGTAATAGAGGAATGCTTCAACAGTTACAACAATCTGCTGCTTCATTTGCAGGTGACATTACTCACAAATGCATTTAGTGGGCGCAATGGCCTAGTGGTTAAACATGTTGACATGCAGGTTGAAGATCTTGGGTTCGAGTCCCGGCGAGTCCGGCTTGCTTATCCATCTCGCCGGATTCGAACTAGACTTCTCC
>CAVMBJ020000039.1:24547-43675 GCA_963675895.2 Styela plicata
AGTCAATTTTGGATTTTTTGTAATGCAGCCGAGTAAAATTACTGTCAAGGATCAGTTATTTTGTTGTATTTTTCGCATTTTTAATATGCAATTACTGCAAATAACCAGTAAATTTACTGTACTTTTATCACAGTGAATATATGCATTTTTTATTGAAATTCACTCTGAGCATAGCCAGAAGCAGTGCATGTAGGGAACCAATTAACGGCCACCCAATAGCAATGAGTCACAAAAAGGTATAGTTCCATTAACTTCACTCTAAATGGAAATCATCCCAAACGTAACTAAACCGCCATGGTAAAGTGCAGTGAGTGGTACCTGTTTTGTGCGGCGACAATAAAACCATCTACCACTTCTTTGTTTCAGTCGCCTCTTACGACAATCAGGAAATACGTTAGAACTATTCTAAATCCCGAACCTACAGGGATGGAGCAAAAATCAAACCGTGATAACGCGTCCTCGGAATTTAAAAATGTTATTTTTCGTCGTGATTACCAGAAACTTTATTTTGTCGAGTATGAGACATAGACGAGCGACGTCTCGTCGGCCAAATATTTCTTACTGGGAGGGATTTCTTGTTCAAATAACTGAACATTCTAAAATTCGATTCGAAAGTAGATATATGCGAATGTTGCACCTCTACTTGTAATGTGCTTCCACAAATTGTTCAAAAAATTTCATTTTTGTGTCAAATGAAAGAATCCGAGTCGCACCACGTCATATGAAACCAAAATCCTTAATAAGAACTCCATTGACAAGCGCAAGTCGTACAGAGAAAGTTCGAAAGTTTTTTGCGCACTCTCAGCGCGCAAGAGCTAGTTATAGGACCCTGAATTCATTTCACTATACCTTCGAAATATTAAACTTTCTATAGCGTCTATTGGTCTGGTCAACAGGTAATTTGTAGAAAACTCGTTTCTGCACACACCTTACTAAGACATATTGTTTATTCAATTACCACCCCCACCTCCCCCATCGACCCAACTCCTATTCAAGTTAATTTATCCCCATTTAGGGCTGGCCAACCCGATTTGGTGATTCGAATCAATTCGAAGCACAATTTATTCGAAGTCGTGAGTCATTCATGGAAACAAAAACTCGCTAAATAAACTAGAATTTTCATTTTAACGACAAAATGCAATCGATTTTGGTCAAATTTGACCAAAATCGATTGCATTTTGTCGTTAAAGTGTAAAAACTGTTGCTCTTCGACTTGCAGTGCGAATTGAAAACACACTATAAACTATAAATTTCTTGATTTTCACAATGAAGACAAGTTGCAATAGTCATAATGGGATATTCGTTATGTACATGAAATTAGTGATTCGATCCGATTCGAAAAAAATTATTCGAATCAGATTCGAATTGAAAATGATCCGGTTTTGCCCACCCCTACCCCCATTCCACAAAAAGCATTAATGTGTGGTCACAAAATTATCCAAAAAATTCCATTTCCAGGTCGATAAAAAGGATCGGAGACGAGCCGCGACACATGAGACCAAAGTCATTAAGATCTCCATTGACAAGCTCCAGTAGTAACAAGAAAGGAGAGATGCACGAACGGACAAGTTTAGTAGAAAATGAAGTGATCGTGAAAGTCGATCTTTGAGATATTTTACGGTATTTTTTATAGGGTTTCTGACTCACCAGATTTGTCAGGTATGAGTTACTAATTGTTCGCGCCGTCAAGGAGCGGCCCATTAGCTCCACCATTCTTGATAAAATCAAATATTTAATTGTCTGTAAAGTCGATATGCGTAGAAAATTGAGAAACTGTGAAAATCGAATTTTAAGATATTTTACGGGATTTTTTATAGCGTTTGTGACAGCAAAATTTGTTGAACATGAATCACTGGCGCCATCCGTCAGTGACCCATGCTTAATAAAACATACTTAGGAAACTACATCCAACCTATTAAAAAATATGGCTCTACACTGTAACAAAAGTAAAGTAAATTTACTGGTCATTTGCAGTAATTGCATATTTCCAAAGTTGCGAAAATCGCCATGTTGGAGAGATTTATGCCCAATATGGGCTGTTGATGGATCGCAATTTCGCGGTGCGTCCCTTCAACAACCCATATTTGGCCAAGTAAGTCAATTTTGAATTTTTTTTTTCAATACCACTAAGCAAAATAACTGTCAAAGACCAGTGATTTTGTTGCATTTTTGTTACAGTGTAGTATAAATTATCGAGTGTTGTGTGGGTCACTGATGGATCGCGCCGACATAGCGAAGTCTTCCCGAAGCTTATGCTTGACGATTACCAAGTCTCTTATTGGGAAAATTTTTTTTGTATTTGCGTTTTGTGCAATCATTTATATGCAAAATAATTCTAATTTGAAGTATTTTTTATGAGTTCTGTAATTTTAATGATAGTTTTGTTCCAATCATTTATTTTGAGTTCTATTCATGTCGGATTTATGTCTTGAATTTCTTTTTTATTTTCACTCAAGTGAATCACCAGGGCAAATTAGGATAATTTTGCGCGAGCATGCTTTGCCAATTATGAGCTGTTGACAGAGCGTCGCCTCGAAGGCGCGGCCTATCAGCAGCTACAATCGATATAAATTGAAATGTATCGTATTTATGGGGCATGATGCCATGTCCTCTCACCGCCCGAAATAATACAGGATGGCTTTTTAAGTGCTTCAAAAAGAGGAAATACCAAATTTTTTCAACCGTTTTCAGCGTGCAGTGATTTCCCTGCTTATTTGACCAGTTATAAATCCGCGCTTTCGTCGCGAATTCAGGGTTGTTCTAGAAATATATGCAAAAATCGATATTTTTTTAGTTCTTCAAAACGTATAAAATACCAAATTTTTTCGAACTTTTCCAGCGTGCAGTGATTTTCCTGCTTATTTGGCCAGTTTTAAATCCTCGCTTTCGTCTGAAAATATATGCAAAAAATGCTATTTTTTCGGTAAACTTTTTGACTGAGGTGCCGATTATAACGTAGTAAAGTTTGATTGAATGCCACCAGGGATATTCATAGTGATTCTAATCGTATATCACCGGTTAAGCAATTAGAATCACTATAACGTCGTAATTTGACCTCAATAATATTTTTGAAATTTTGCCCCCCCCCACCCGTAGGCCACTGAACATGGCAATTTATAAATTAAAATATAATTATGTATGAACGGTGATTTCACTGAACTTTTGTAAATTGAATATTTAATTTCGTTTTTCAAGCAATTTGTAATTATATTTCTTGTTCAAATTATTTATTTTTATTCTATATAATTTAACGTTCAGCAAAATCACGATTTAGTTAAAATTTAACATTTTTATTCACATTTTATTGTCGCTCATGTGAGTAGATTATCGCTTTCACCCAAATATTCATTTCATTTTGTCAAGCATGAGCCAATGATGGACCGCGTCTAAACGACGCGATCCATCATTGGCTCATACTTGACAAAAATGTTCGAGTAATATTGTTCCGTTCGGAAACGAGGCCGCTTGTGGATGAATACGGTTAATGTCCAATGACTAAAAACAAATTTGCGATAAAAAAAATGCCACTTCGTCAAATAATGTGTGCACTGTAGGCGCGCAAAGATTTTACATATTTTTTTAACATATTTACTCTCAAAACAACGTCGGTGATCTTAGGAGGCGCGCAAAGATTTTACATATTTTTTTAACATATTTACTCTCAAAACAACGTCGGTGATCTTAGGAACCCAACAACCTCGATATATATATTTATTTACGGATTTTTTTTTATATAGCCGCTTCTTGGAGTGGATCACCCTGACCAAGGTCCTCTACCAGTGGCCACTTATGGATGGACAGAGTTAGAATTGCTGGAAAGATATTATCTTTTCCTGTTCGGCTTAGCCTACCCATGTTAATACACCCTGGTTTGAGCGGTTTGTGATGGATTAACAAGCCGGACTCGCCGGGACTCGAACCCGAGATCTTCAACATGCGATGCCAACCACTAGAGACCATCGCGCCCAACGAATTTACTCGAAGCAACGCCGAATGCAGCGTCTGAGAGATATCAAACAACGTCCTCTCGTCAACCAGCTACCTCAAAATGTATTACCACCAACTGTACTGTAGCAAAAAACATTTTAAAGAAAATTGGAATGCTATAATAAAGTGCAGTGAGTGCTATCTGCCCCGGGCAATAATAAAGCTATCCAGTTGAGTTTTCACTCGATATGGAGAACTTTTACCACGAGGAGAGGTTAAGGACATTTTTTGACAATCGTTCCGCGAATCTCGTGGTTCTAGCTCTGCTTAATTAATGTTTTATTGTTGTCTCTGATTTTCCCAAAAGTGCTTTCATTTCGATGTTAAAAAAGTTTAGTAAATTAATCTTATTTTGTAATATCATTGCATACATAATTTCTGTTATAATTTTCCACAAAATTCAAATTTACTTTTAATTTTATTTACTTTCATAATGCTTACATTTCAGATAAATGAAGATGTTGATATTTGGTCATATTTGCAGCAAAATCATGATTTCTGTCAAATTTTACGCCGTAAATTTGACATATATCATGATTTCACTGCAAAATGAATCTAAAAATAAGCGTAAAAATAAATTTTTTTATATCAGAATCCTAGAATACCTCTCTGGACCCATCCTAGACTATCCAGATGAGTCGACGTATTGTTAGTGATGTCAGTCAAGTTATTTCTTAAACGAGGTAAATTAATACGGAATTACCACAAAACTTGGTAAAGCATTACTAGGTAACCTAATTTCACTTTCAAAACTGGGTATAGTACCTATATTAAAAACCAGATAAACTAGATACTTGTTCTTTAACTGAATTTAAGGCATCTCAAATAAATTTAAAAGTTAATATCTTCAAATATTCGATCTTGAAACCCCTTTTTTACGACGAAAAAACGTGATTCGCCCCTTTTTTATATATTAAGTTCCTAGTTTGTTCAACCAGGTACCTAGTTGTAACGCAGGTAAATCTACTTATTTTACTTAGCAAATTTAATAGGCGAAATATTAATCCTAAACTCGGTAAAAGTTGAACTAGGTAAGTTATATATTCTGGGATCTTGGTCAAAGTAATTTAAAAATGGGCCCGGTAATCGAGGTAAACTAGGTTCTTTTACATAGAAATGCCGACACGAGTATTGTTACATCTAATTTATTTCAATCAGTTTTTTTTTAATCAACAGTGCTTTCTGAATGGCAATAATCGCGATTTAAAAAGTTTCCTCACATTTTTTGTAATTTCACCGTATATTTTATTATTTCTGTGATAATTTCCTTACAAAATTGTAATTTACTTTGTTCTAATATTTATTCACTTTCTACTATTATGTTAACCGTGCCCTTTTATTAATAAATCACATGTTCCGAAAAGAGTTTAATTTATTTTTTATCTATATACAGGACAGGAGTAAGATAAGGTGCCGGCTTTGTAAATACCCCTCGAGCTACGCATATCTGATCAAGACGCAAGTTCGAACCCGATGGGCGGGATGGTGTTTGTATGCGAGGAGTCTGCTGTGCGCCTCGTCGGTACATGGCGGATCACGAAAGCTCTGCCTATGGCTTCCTCCAGCAATGAAGTCCACGCACAAGAAAATGAGAAATATGACGGGCTAAAATATTTCACCCCAATTCAGAACTGGTATCTGCATGAGATGTCGTGGTTCGCCATACGATTAAGCCATATTCTCGGCTTTCCTCTCCCAGGATAAAAATGAAATCCCATCCTATCTACTAGCCAATAATAGCTTTCTGGTATCAGGTGGTCGTTTGTACCACCTTTCAGTAACTGCTTGATATTGGATACTCGTTATTGTGTTTTTTGGCACTGCTTCCGGCCTTGTTTCGAGCGAACTTAAATAAAAAAAATTCTTGATTTCATCGGAGGTACGGACAGCATAAAAAATTTCTGAGTCCTCTTGAGGAAACTCGGAAAACGCAAAATGCCGAGAATACCTAGAACTATCCGGAACTCTTCTTGAGTGCAATTCAATGTGAAGCAGCTTCTTCATAACGGATTTAGCGTGTTTGCAATATTTCAATACACAAGAGGGCGATGAAGGTTGGGATTGGAATAGGAAAGGAATTCATCTTTATCCTGCGAGAGAGGAAAGCCGAGATTACGGCTTAACCATGCGGCGAACCATGGCCTGTCGTGCAGACACCAGGTCCGAACCAGGGGTGAAGGCTTTGGATTAGCATTTGAACTCATTTTTGCTGTCCATGGATCTGCTTCGTATAGGAAGCCGTAGACAGTGCTTACGTGAACCACTGTGCTCTGGCGATGCGTCCAGAGGACCTTTCGCATATAATCATCCCTCGCGGGATTCGAATCCATGGTGCGTAGCTCGAAGCGTAGGTATTCCCAATGCTTTACCGATTGAGCTAACCAGGCACCCCAACCACAACCACCTCCTTGTTTTCCCAAAAATAGTATCCAGAAACGGAAATTGTGGAGGGTTTCAATCAAATGCCCAATAAACCTCATTGACGGTCATTGATGGGGAAGATGAGAACTATGATAAGCCAAAATAATTCATCCCCATTTGAAACTGGTGTCTGTACCAGAGGTCATGGTTCGCTATGTGATTAAGCTGTTCCTATCCCCCGCAGTATAGGATAGGATATCATTTTTATCTTGCGGGAGAGAAAAGCTGAGAATACGACCTCTCGTGCAGATACCAGTTCCGAATCGGGGTGAGGGTTTTTTGATTATCGTATTTATCCTGCGCATGGACTTGGTTGGTGGAGGAAGGCGTAAGCGGCGAGACGCCCACCAGACCTCACGCATATAATCATCATCCCTCACGGGATTCGAACCTGCGTCACGACGATCAGAGATGCGTAGCTCGAATAGTGCTTTACCGATTGAGTCAACCGGGCACCCTCAAACCCTATCCTAATCAGAGTGAATAAATAAAGCTTGTACTCTGTAGTACTTGCAAATCTCCAGATATCGAATCATATCATTTTGACTTTTTCGAATCGAATTTTACTATGCTTTCTGAAAATTCCTAGAATGTTACAACATTTTCATGAAATCTTTGCCCAAAACCTGGAAAACTTTCCTAACTATGTCAGAATCTCCTTGATAAATGGTCTGAATAAAATATTTTGAAAACATAATTCCAGTCATTTTATTGCACAAATAAATTAATTTGAGAAAATAATTAAAAAATATAATAATCAATTAAAAATTGTTACTTAAAAATAAGCAATACTGTACTGATAAATTACAAAATAGTAACAGTAATTTGGTTGTGGACTAACTGAGATTTTTTGCTTTTAGTGGTTGTGGGGTAATTGGGTAAAAAGTGGGTGCATGTCCCTAAAGTTTTGAGAAAGGAGGAAAATACAGCCCCCGCCCCCAACATTTATCTGGTTTGTAGTTTTGAGAGATTTCATTTTTTTATCTTCTCATAGGAAGTTCAGACAGAATTAATACTGGATTTCTCATAAAATAACCAAAATCAATCTCCAAGAAATCAATCTCACATCATTAAAATGCATATTTTAAGTTTCTGTTCAATCTCCGTATGGGAGATTTCGAGAGTCTGTGCAAGATTCAAGAAACCCGTAAATTTTTTTACCCGCTTTCGGCGTCTAGAGCATATTCTACATATTTCCATTGTTTTGAACTCAAAATGGTGTATTTTACCAGCAAAAATTCCAAAAAATTTACGCACACCTGGGCCACACAAAAATATTTCAGTCCCATTTCCCTATGTACCAATCAAGGCTTCATCATACGTTCCACCGCCATTGGCTATCAGTATGAATCCAGCCTATATACAATCTACGATAAATTAAATAATAATGATAATATATGATTCTAGAAGTTATGAAATAATTAACAGTATTAAAGGGTCATAATTTGCTACCGGCACTACCTGTTTTTTCCTTTTTGAAGGCTAATCAGGGATGTAAAAACTGAACAAAAATAAACTAGAGAATATGAATTTGGATCAAAATAAAAACAAACACTTTCCAGAGTATCATACATTAACAAAACAGGTTTTTAGTAAATCCAGGCCACTCAAGGTTGGAATTGCAGAATGTCAGCTACTCAGACACCCGAAGGAAACGGTTTCCATCAGAAAAAAAATTACAAAAGGGCTATACTTTATGATACGATGACCGTGTGGTTAAACATGTTGGTATCCCAGGTTGAAGATCTCGGGTTCGAGCCCCGGCGAGTCCGGCTCGCTTATCTTATCCATGCCCACCATTCAACCCAGGGTGTAATAACTTGGGTAGGCTAAGCTGAACAGGAAAAGATCATATCTTTCCAGTAATTGTAATCCTGCCTGTCTATAAGGTTACGGGGCCTCGGTCAGGGTGATCCACTCTAAGAAGTGGCTATAAGTAAATAAAAAAATATCTGCAGCTAAAAGACCTTAATGTCTCACTTTGAAAATCTGGTAACAGCTGAACCAAATGAAAAGGTTCAAATTCATCAATACTGATATGAAATAGCAGTATTGATGATTTTATAGCTTTTTGACATAAACATTTCAGACGCCCCATGCAAAATCAAGATTCTACCGTTCTGGTAAATAGTGACAAATTCTAGTTGCGTTCAGGTAACAAAATATTGTTGTCTATCAGGTATCTAGAACCAGTGAGGACGGAAGATCTCAAATCTTAGAGGGGACATGAAAAAAATCAGGCTTTAAATTTTCCTTCTTTCGAAAATTAAATGAGGTGCTTAAAAAATTTTTCCTTTTTGTGAAAAAGTCTTCATTTTCGGACAATAGTCGCGGCGAAGGCACATGAAAATGTTGCATATCATAATAAAATTTAAAAATAATATCCAAAATCTTGTGGGTTGGGAAATACCATAATTTCCAGAAATACTATATTATTTTCTTGGGATGTACAAAAAGCTTTGAAGTCATCAAAACTGCTATTTGTATTTCGATTTTTTAATCCACTAGTCAAAAATATTGCTTCACGGTGAATTTTTGGTAAAAATTACTCGGGTATCTGAGAAGCAAAGAAGATAATAAGAAATTGTATAATTATTCTGGGTACGATCCATCTGTAGCTTATACTTAACAAAACATTTTGAAATATAAAAATTCTGATTGGGTAGCTGGCATTCTGTTGGCCTGGTTGCACCTCTTAATTTATTTGTTGAAATTTTATTTTATTGAAATTCACTCTGAGCGAGGCCGTTTACATTGGCTAACAGAAAGTAGCTAATAGCCAATTAGTCACAAAGGGCTACTACAAGATGTAGTATCAGCAACCATATTTGAGAGGAAAATGAAAACTCAACCACCAGAGTAAAGTGCAGTAGTTTTGTCCAATGATCTACAAAAAAGCCCACAACAACGAATTAGGCATCTCAAAAAAGCAATACAGGTACCAGTATCCAATGAAAAAAAAACAATTTGAAAAATTTGAAAAAATTAGCATAATTGAATTATTAAATGGATCACAAGTTGCTTTTAGATTTACGGTTCATTATAGCGCTTGAATATTTCATCCATTGTGAAATATCCAAGTTACCATGCTTCTCCACAATGCGCTCCAACATGGGACTTGGTGTCCAGAGTGGGACTGCATCTCCAAACTTCTTATTATAGTGCTGTATACGTGCCAGCACCTTCGGGAGTCCCACTCTGCTTGCGTAATGCATAGGACCTCCTGTATGGCTCGGAAAAGCGTATCCGTGAATCCAAACCATGTCCACATCCATTGGTGTGGAAGCGATTCCATCATCTAAGATCTTAAATCCTTCGTTTATAAGAGAGAATATCATTCTCTCAATTATTTCCTCGTGATCAATACGGCGTGGAGTTATCCCAACTCGATCGCGATAATCGCTAATAATTTTTGCCACTTCTTGTGATTCTACTGGAGTCCTTCCCTTCGGATAATCGTACCAGCCTTTATTAGTTTTCAATCCATATCTTCCAACTTCAACTAAGTAATCCCCAAGAGGGCAGTATCTCAACCCACTTCGGACATTTTCTTTCGTTCCAGGCACTTGCTGCTTTGGAGTCAACCCGAGTGATGTTCGGATCCTGTACCCGAGATCATTACCAGATAAGTCAGCCACAACATATCTTCCCATTGCAAATCCGTAGTCTGTAATAGCTTTGTCAAGAGCATATGGGGAAGCCCCCTCCTCAACCAAATAATCAGCTTCACATTGGTAGTGGAAGTACATTCGGTTTTCAACAAATCCGTAACAGTTGCCCACAAGTACAGTAACCTTCCCCATGCGTCGTCCCATATCCATACAAGTCGCAATCGTTTCCCCTGAAGTCTTCGATCCGTTAATATTTTCCAGAAGGCGCATCAGGTTTGCCGGGGCGAAAAAATGCATCCCCATCACTTTTTCGGGCCTTCGGGTAAATGAAGATATTCGGTCAATATCCAAAGCACTTGTATTAGACGCCAATATAGCAAAAGGCTTACATGCTTTATCTAAAGCTTTGAAAACTTTTTCTTTGAGAGAAATATCTTCGAAAACGGCTTCAATTACGAGGTCGACATTTTTAAGATCGCTGTAACTAAGAGTCCCTGTGATTGCTTTTTTCATCATAGTGTTTTGCTTAGTTGTAATCGCTTTATGTCTCTCCATATCATCTATTAGCCCATGAACAGATTTTATGCCGGAGTCCAGGAACTTCTGGTTCATCTCCATTACAATAACTGGGATGCCAGCTCGGAGAAAATTAACAACAATTCCTCTACCCATGGTCCCCAGGCCGACAACTGCACCCAATTTAACAGGCATCGGTTTGGAGTTATGCCATGCGATATCTGTCCCGGGTACACTCCATTTTTGCACCTGTCTCTCCGCAAAAAACGAATATGTTAATGCACGAGCTTGTCCAGATCCAGAAAGTATGTCGATCAACTCTTTTTCTTTTTTCAAACCATCTTCAAGGGAACCTGGACAGAATGTCTGATTGCTTGGATACAATACATCGGGCATATTGTCCTCTCGATTTTTGATGAACAATTTTGAGATATTTCGCTGCAATTTCGTCCGCTTGATCTGCGTCTCTGACTCTCCTATCTGCTGCTCTTCTCCCAAGCAGAGATTTGGTGGCTACAATCCGAGCAAACGCGATTGCATCACTAATGACATCATTTCCTTTCGGCACAATTCGATCAAAAACTCCCAGCTTCGCAGCCGTGGTTGCAGAATACTGTTTACCAGTGGTTATCCAATCCATGGCAGCATCCAACCCAGCAATTCTAGGGAACCGTTGAGTGCCTCCTGCACCTGGAAGTATCCCTAACTTCACTTCCGGGAATCCCACAACTGCATCAGATATTCCAACTCTGTAATGACAAGCTAAAGCAAGTTCAAACCCACCACCAAGCGCGTATCCATGCACAGCAGCTACGACAGGTTTTCTAAAGGCTTCCACACCATTGCAAACCTCCCATAACGGGTCAATCAAGGTATTCTTGACGCCTCCAAACTCAGAAATGTCCGCGCCGACAGAAAAGTTTTTATCGCTGCCTCGTATGACTATCGCTTCAATAGATTTATCACCCAAAGCCCTTTGCAAGCAAGATTTGACACCTGTCCTTACAGATAAACTCAAAGGATTCATTTTACCATTTGAGAGCTTTATAACAGCAATATTACCTTTTGTCGAATACTCCGCCATGGTTTATATTTCTGTAACTCTATTTATTAAACTGTTAAAGCAGCGAAACCATTCGTTTCCAGGCACAGTCAGTCAACACAAGACGCATCAGCACTAAACAGACTACCTTGCAGATTTGCACAGTGTTCAAGTTACACAATACAGCGATGACTTTGCTGATTCTTGCATGAATCGGCCAAGTTTGTCCCGTAGATGTAGCGCGACTCTGTCGCGCTATATCTACGGCCCATGCTTGGTCGATTTCATTTCAGAATTAGACTCCATAAATCATTCACTAAATCGTTCCGTTTGAATGATTTCAGTCTGTGTGTGTTTTTCAGTCATCGCTGCGGGCGTTATGTTGAAAATAAGCATAAAACTGCCGTGAATTTCAATATAATTTCGACTGTATTAGAAGTAGTGGTGTTACTTTGTCATGTTAGTCACTGATGGATCGTGTCGATAAGACGTGGTCGATCTGTGGATCATACTTGAAAAAAAAATATTTCTAGCGTACGGAAGGGAACTATCGGGCCATGGCACTGCCTCGTCAACTGAAAAAGCAAATATGACCTTTTAAGTAATTCAAAACGCCGGAAGTCTTAAGATTTTTGCGCACCTTCGGGCATACCATAATGTACTTATTTAACCTATTTTTAAACCCTGAAATCTTTTTTTTAATTTGTTCACGCCTCCGGCACGATTTTTTGTATGTTTTATAGTGATATACAGCAAAAACGTTGTTTTCGAGAATTTTTTTTGACTGCGGAGCCGAGCATAACTTCTCGTCATTGATCTCGAAAATTTTGTTCTTTTCCCCCTCATCGTGGTTCTGAAAAATTGATATGAAGGTTCGCGTAAAATTGCTATTCATAAAATACACCTAAAGTTTTTGTAATGGAATTCAATATTCATGAGCAATTCTGTTTATACCAAGTTTTGGGATAAGCGCGGGGAATTGGGAGAAAAAACATGTCCCCCAGAGAAACATGTCCCCAAAGTTTTGAAAATCGAGAAAGTGCCCTCTAGATCATGTTTTAGGAGTTGAGTCAAATATCTTTAAAATAAGCGCAATTTTTGCGCGCACTCGTTTTAGTTGCTTTTCTCCCAAAATATTAAATTGCACAACAAGGAAAAAATCCGCGCGACTTCGGCACGTCTCAACCAGTTTGAATATTCAATTTCGATTTTTATGCGCTCCCTCCTAAACAGACCCCTCCCCATCCCATATACCAATAGTGTCGACTACAAGTGCTTGTGCTTTGTGTATAATTTGCCGCTCACACATTTAATGTAGAACTTTGCATATCGGTATTAGCATCAATTCCTTTGAATGAAATATTATTATGATAGGATTTCATTTTTATCCTGCGGGAAAGGAAAGCCGAGATTACGGCTTAACCATATGGCGAATCATGCATGACTTCTCGCGCAGGTACCAGTTCCGAATCAGGGTGAAGGATTTTGCCTGAACCCATTTTCTCATTTTTTTCCTGTGCATGGACGTGGTATTCTCTAAAACGCATTCTTTCTATTGATGACAACCTAGTTTTTTTCGAACTACAAATTTAGTAACACGAGTTCACCACAAAACTAGATAAATCATTACTAGGTGATCTAGTTTCACTTTCAAAACCATTTTTTTACAATGAAAATATGCTTTACTTATTTTTTTTATTCCTAGGTTTATCTAGTTTTTCGAACCAAGTAGCTAGGAAATTTACCTGTTAAATTTACTTGGTAAAACCAGGTAAAAGAAAAGGAACTCGGCGAAATAGGTATTTTTGATAGTCACTCATTTGAGCGGATCACTCTGAACAAGGCCATGTACCAAAGGCCGCTTTGACGAACAGGGTTGGTGTCGTTGGAAAGACACGCGTACCCAAGTTATTACACCCTGGGTTGAGTGGTGGGCATGGATAAGCGAGTCGGACTCTCCGGGATTCGAACCCGACATCTTTAACATGCGACTCCAACGTGCTAACCACTAGGCCCCCGCTCCCGCAAAATATAGGTATATACGACGAATATAGTAGGAAAACTCGATACTTTTACCCAAAATTGTCAACACTGATTCTTACTGTTTATACAAAACACCTATTTAGTGTGAGCATATATATTTTCAACAATCTTTTTAAAATTTCAATGAATATAATAACAAATGTTTCATACTGAAAGAAAAATGTTACACTGTTACAAAAATGCAGAAAATCACTGCTCTTTGATAGTAATTTTGCTTTGAGAACCTGAAATAAAACTTTATAATCAACTCTTTCGCCAATTATGGACTGTAAATGGAACGCACCGACGAGGTGCGGTTTATCAACAGCCCATACTTGGCATAAATCTCATCAGCAAGGCGTTTTCGAATTTCAGAAATAAACAATTACTGACAATTACCAGTGAATTTACTGTAGTTTTGTCACAGTGTATACGCGAAAATGAAATAAATATAAACATTCAAGCCAAAGTGCTTCTCAGTCGGAAGTATTTCGTACATACATGTTTTTCTTAAGTATGAGTCACTGATGGATTGCGCCGACTAAGCAATTTCGGACGTGCAGAGATCTTAAAACGAGAGATCGCCTTCCAGAAGTGAAAATACGTTTTTTAGAATCAGGATACCGAACGTTTTTTGTTTCAAAAATTCAATCGAAGATAAAAAATTCGCTCGGAACAAATCGGCAAGAGACACGTCATGCTTGGAAAAGTCTCCTGAAACCGCTAGTGTGCAAAGAGTCATATATTGAATGCAAGCCCAGGAATCCCCATCTCTGACAGATGTCTATTGCGAGTTTTCAAGCCCTGCGCATATATATAGGGTTGGGCAAAATCGAATCAGTTGGAATTCGAATTTGATTCGAATAATATTTTCAAATCGGATCGAATCATAAATTTCGTGTAAATAATAAATATCCGTATTTTAATATCATAACTCGTCTCCATTGTTAATATCAAGAAATTATAGTTTTAGTGTATTTTCAATCCCACTCCATGACTGAGAACAACAATATTCATATTTAACGACAAAATAAAATCGATTTTGGTCAAGTTTGACCAAAATTATTGTATTTTTGTCTTAAAAATGAAAATTTTTATTCCTGTGAACGATTCACGATCGATTCGAATGAATCGTGCTTCGAATCGATTTGAATCTAATTGCCCAGCCTTATATGTATATCAAGGAAAGCAATGGAACGGCAAGGAATTCCAAAGTTTATAGGTTCTTGAAAAAAAAACTTCGTTCATAAAACTGTTTGTGACTCTGTGGAAAATCAACATTGAAAAGATGCCGATTGCATAGATTGAATTTCATCAATAATAAAAATCATACACTATAATAAAATTGCAGTGAATAAACTCTTTTTTGAGGTAATCGCATATTTAAAAAATTCGATTTCGTTTTATTGATGAAATTGATGACATGGTATGGTTGTATATTGACACACTTCGACGGTGCGTTACATCAACATTCCATAATAGGCCAAAGAATCAATTCATACTTTTAGTTTGATATCATAAAGTAGTATTACCGTCTGAGAGCAGTGATTTTACTGCAATTTTGTTACAGTGTAAATGAAACATGAATAAGAAAAAATACAAAAAATGAAAACAGGACGACAGTCTTCGACGCAATCCTTCAGCGATTCTACTTCGCGGTTTGACAAAAAAATTATTTACAAATGACAAAACCTTATTAAAAACATAATACAATTATCTCGTAGAAGTAGAAATTCTCGAAAAGCGAAAAGTTACGAATGAGCCAAAATTTCCATCAAAAACCTGAAAAAGGAGAGAACTTCAACTCAGTGAAATCATAATATTTTATTCCTAAATCTGCACGAGCGCGAGCCACGCAGACAGATAGGCAAAGAGAGGAAGTATGCTGGAACTCAAGTACTGGGAGCTTGCGCCGTTTCCACCGCTGGTTTTGTTTCCGCTGTATTTCACGTTTTTCGTGACGGTATTGCATTTGTCTGAAATAAAGATAAAGAACGATATTAATTCACAGTAGTTGGTTCATTGCCAGGATCATCTAGATTCTAGAAGAATCCGAGAAGCACTGCGTATCCTCTTGACGCGTGTGTACACGTGACCCCCGCTACCTACATTGCCTCGAAGATCACATACGAGAATCTGTCGGGGCCTACTACTTCCAAAATCTTGGGTGGGGGGGGGCATATCTTTTAATCTCCTCCTTCCCATCGGTTCCCATTTTAAGCCACAGACCGTCTACGCATTGCCGGCGCGATCCATCAGTAAAAAATGCAAAATGGGATGGAAGTATCAAATTTTACCACAAAAGGCAATTTTATGCAATAATCCGGAATCGCCAAAACCGTAAATTTTGATTGACTTTTTTGTCGAAGTCAGACGCGTTATCCATTGCGCCACGCGCCCACGGTCGGACCTGCTCAACGTCCACTACTTTATTTATGATATAGCATTTTTTGCGAATTAGCAATAAATTTAATAACGAGGACGCCAGGATTCGAACCTGGAATCTTCTGAACCGTAGTCAGGCGCGTTATCCATTGCTCCACGCGCCCAGCCTAGCACCTCGATCTAGAGACAATATCAAAAAAAGAAATCGGAAAGAACTTCTTCATTATCTTGATATGGTGTTGAGATAACTAGCATCTCACCGTTGGCCCCGTTGTGAAACGGTAAGCATTCAGGACTTTGATTCCGGCTATCCGAGTCAAAAATCTAGATGGGGCCTTCGAAGTAGTGTTTATTTTACATATATAAAAAACATAGAGCGGAAAAGAAGGGTTGAAAGTTTGTTTTCTGTGTTTTCGGAAACGTAAGATGGTACACTGGAACTTGTTCGACTAAAAAAAAACCATTGCGAATAAAACATGAAACATATATGATGTTTATCACAAGGAACCGAGTCGATGGTGCAACGGTTAGCATTGGTGCCTTCCAAGCGCTAGTTCCCCGGTCGGCGAACCGTGCGACTATTTGTTATGAATTAATTGTTAAAGTTGTAAGACAAGCCTTCTTCGATAATGAGGCTAACAAGCGGCTTGGCCGGACCCCGGTTAGCTCAGTCGGTAGAGCGTTGGACTTTCAAATGTGACTTTATGGCAATCCACCGGTCGAGGGTTCCAGTCCCTCATCGGGCCGAATTTTCTTTATAATGCAGTCATTTTACGAGGGAAACGAGCGCGCCAGGACTCGAATTTGGAAAACTCTGAATCGAAGGAAAACGCGTTATCCATTGCTTCACGCACCCTATAGAAAAAGGCGAGCGCGCCAGGATTCGAACCTGGAATTTGGCTTTAGGGGTATTCTACGAACCAGAGTTCAAGTCCCACATCGGGCGGTATTTTCTTTTTAACGCAGTCATTTTTTTTTTTCATAAGGCAGGAAACTAGTGCGCCAGGACTCGAACCTGAAAAACTCCGAATCGAAGTGAAACGCGTTATCCATTGCATCACGCGTCCTTCCATTGGGGACTCGAGGACTCGAACCAGGAATCTTCTGATCCGAAGTCAAACTCGTTATCCATTGCGCAACGCGCCCACGGCCTGACCTCCTCAACTTTATTTGTGATATAGCATTTTTTGCGAATTAGCAATAAGTTGAGAAGCGAGCACGCCAGGATTCGAACCTGGAATCTCCTGATCCGTAGTCAGGCGCGTTATCCATTGCGCCACGCGCCCAGCCTTGCACCTCGACCTAGAGACAAAATCAAAAAAAGAAATCGGAAAGAACTTTTTTAATATCTTGATATGGTGTTGAGATAACCAGCATCTCACCGTTGGCCCCGTTGTGAAACGGTAAGCATTCAAGACTTTGAATCCGCTATCCGAGTCAAAATCTAGGTGGGGCCTTTGGAGTAGTTGTATTTTGAATATATAAAAATTATAAAGCGGAAAAGAAGGGTTGAAATTTTTTTCGGAAACGTAAGATGGTACACTGCATCTTGTTCGACTATAAAAAACCCATTGCGAATAAGACATGAAGCATATATGATGTTTATCACAAGGAACCGAGTTGATGGTGCAACGGTTAGCACCTTCCAAGCGCTATTTCCCCGGTCGGCGAACCGTGCGACTTAAGTGCCCTAAGTTGGTTTCTTTCAGGCACTGTGAATTTCAATAAAAAATTCTACATTTTTGAAGAAAAAATATTAATTGCAAAAATAAAGAAAATTGATTTTGGTGAACAATTTCTTTTATTCCGTCAAATTATACTTGTTTGGGGAGCAAAAACGGTTTGGTTCTTAGTCTGGATTCATGCACTATAAATGACAAACTTTCATATTCCACTATTCTGAGATATATCTAAACTTTTACTGGATCGAACATGTTTGTTTCCGAACTTTTGATTCGGTTTGAACATTCCTGACAATAATTCATTTAGTCTCTCACCTGCATTGCACGTGCACAGAGATACAGACAAATTTTCCACGCAGGACCCTTCTTCAGCATTTGGGTAGCAGTCTCTGACTATATCGATACCCTCTGCTGGAAAAGAAAGTACATTCTTTCAAACGAAGCACACAAAACTAAATAGACGATGATCTCTATTAAGAATGTTTTCCGACGAGCCGCGCCTCGAAGGCGTCATTCATTAGAAATGACTAGCGTATTTAGGGGTATGGTACCCATTCTTCCTCGCTGGCCAAAAAAAATCGTAGACTGGTATTTTGTTCCTCAAAATTGTTTACTAATCGCACTTAATTAGCTCACTGCAGGCGTTGAAACATATTTTTTCAAAAAAATTTCGCGTCTCATATGCAATTTTTTACTGTTTTATGGTTATACCCTTTTTTCAATTGGTCATGCGTGTGGGACTGATTATGACGTCATTGTTCTAATTTTGATTTTTTTTTTCAAAATTTGCACCACCTTCCGGTTCTAAATACGCCACTGTTAGAGGAGCCCGTGAGATTCACGATTAAAAAAGAGCCCGGCTTGGTGACTCATTCGGTTAAACGCTATCGTATTGTCCGAAAAGCCGATTGGATGCTTGACTGTTTCACCACCGATCGTGCCTTTCAGCGAGGCACTTCATGGGTAGCTGTAACATAGAACGAATGCCCGGTCACTGAAAAGGTCAGTGCCTAACGGGAGTTGGGTATAAGCCCCCGATAGGCTCACGGACAGGTCATAGCAAATAAATAAATCGACCCCTCCCCCCAAGAAAAAAAGATTTAAAACAATTCGGATACAATCTTGATTTGAAAATTGATTTCTGTGAGTCGTAGGTCTCTACAAAATATTCGATTCGATTCGCGTTATTCAAATGTGAGGCGCGATGGCCTAGTGGTTAAACATGTTGGCATCGCAGGTTGAGGATCTCGGGTTCGAGCCCCGGCGAGTCCGGCTCGCTTATCCATGCCCACCACTCAACCCAGGGTGTAATAACTTGTGTAGGCTAAGCCGAACAGGAAAAGATGATATCTTTCCAGTAATTGTAACCCTGTCCGTCTATAAGTGGCCGCTGTTACAGGGCCTTGGACAGGGTGATCCACTCTAAGAAGTGGCTGTAAAAAAAAAAAAATCATGAACTGTT